>JAATLQ010037146.1:0-48476 GCA_013421005.1 Heliconius erato x Heliconius himera | reverse complement strand
TACAATGAAATACTAAAAAACAACTCAAATGAGGTAAAGAAGTTACTTTTGAGAGCCAAAAACTTCAACTCGACATATCGGCGTCCGTTGGTTGCGAAGATGTGTAAAATTTTTGTGGGTGATGGGAAATCAGTGTTGCCGTTTAAAAATAAAATATTTTGTCGAGTCCGTTCCTAAACTACTATAATATTGCCGGTGGCTCTTTCAAAACCTGGCTCTTTCATGCCACTTCTCCCATACATAGTGCCTACTCGTATAGCATATTCGAGATGGCCATTTCTACGGCTAGTAAGCAATTAATTTGGACTGAGTTGTTGTTATGACGATGTGTGAATAGCTAACGACGGTTTCAATGCAATTCGTATGTATTAAGTAATATGGAGCATTGTACAAGACCAGCTTTTTTGGACATATCTAAAGATATATATTATTTAGAAAACGTATAAAAATTTGAATGTAGCGGGACTCGAACCCGCGCCTCCTGGAAACCGACCAGATATCTATCGTATCTAGATATATTTTCCAGGACCTGGACTTTTACTTTAAATAGATCTGTTCGTATAAAGCTTTCTTTTATTTTTCAAGGTTTTTTTTATAAGTAAAATTTCTGGAGCTTGCATAAGGCTATCCTGGGATGGGCATGGGCCACCCGGTTCCTCCTATTCATACGCACAGACTAGATTTCATCTAATACTTCACATTTTAAGTACCTGAAGTAACTCTGATCGCAGGTACAATGGGTCATGTCGAAATGGTTAGAGTGATACTATATAAACTACAGCAGTTTTTCTTTTCGAACCACTAGTTCCTGAGATTGACGCATTAAACCAAAGAATTGTATTGAATTATTTATAGGAAAAATGCTTATATTTAAAACCTTTTCACACTAGTTCATATACCTAAATATGTCCGTTAAATGTATTCTTCTCTTTGCTTGCTTTGACGTCTTTGCTTTATTTTTAATAAAATTACATTTGTGCACTCAATAAAGCTCGATCTCCACCGCAAGCGGAGCAGGGCTATTAAAAACTACTAAACTACTACATACTAGTGAACGGAAAGGCTAGTCGGGCGGAAAGGACCGAGTGAGCAGAACTCGTTCAGTTTTAGAGCGGAGCAAAGTAATTACAAAATATAAAACTCTTTGGTTGTAGAAATATAAACCTATTTTATTTAAAAGGCGCTCGTCCCTTCTTAGCTTTATCCGTTTTCTCTTTCGCAGTGGAAACCGGGCTTAAGGAATTTTAATCTAGTCTATCTAGTTGTCACTCACTGCATTGCTTGCATAGTTGCGTAGTTTTTAATGAAAAACATAAAACATCAGTAAGTTCTTTGATTTTCACGATTATTTCACATTTTAAATGAAACTATCAAACCCACCATACCAGAGGACAAGATACTAACAGCTCATTCTGCAGAAATCCAGGGCAGTACGCGAGGAAATTAAGAAATCATTGGCGGTAGTTTGATATAATAATTATGTCAACTGACAGACGAATGTCACCTGTTCCTGTCTACCAGTGACCACAGACTACTGCAAAGTGTTCGAAACGTCGGGTTTCCAAAATGTATAATTTAAAATATATGCGATTAATCCGGTTAAAATAGTTTCATTTAATATAAAACATCAGTTTTTTCGTTCCGTATAAATAGCGTATAAAAAGCGTGGCGTTTAGTGCCATTCAACACAAAATGGGACGGCGTATTTTAATACCAATTTTTCTCTACTTAAGTGTAATATGCAGAAAAATGCATGGAAAATATTATAAATAAATACACCACTTACAGTATATTCGCCGGATCACGTAACGAAAGTCATACAAGAAAAAAACGTTAATAAATTAAAACCCGACTACTGAAAAATCACGTTCTAAAATGTATGAAAAGAACTTTCATTTGATACCCCAAACATGACATTATGTCGCGTAGAGGGCGCCACATTAAATTTAATGTAACGTCACTACAACCAGCGGACGATGTAGACGCTTTTAACAATACCTAATTTGCCAGAGTAAGAGGTTTAGAAGTTATGAGCGAACAAAACTACGAAATATTACTTACTAATAGAAAATATTACGAAATACATACATACATAATGGTTAAAATCATAACCCTTTGCTTCGCCGTAGTTGGGTCAAATGCGTAAAAGAGATTAATTTCAAATTATTAATATCAATAATAAATATTACCAAAACATTAGGTTCAATAATGAAACTTTGCGTTTAATTCAATATATTTAATTAATTTATATGGAATTAAAATGGTCGCATGACTCTTTCATATCGCGATCTAATATTGTAATTTCGATTTTTCAAATGCCATATCTAGAATTACAGATATTGATCTTGTAGTTTACTTTGTTATAGCCCAGTGGTGTATATAATTATAGTACCTCACTTCGATTTTAATAGCTTCACACTGTGTCCCTCTTATAGCACAGTAGAATTTCTCATAGTAGGATTTCTCATAGTAGGATTTCTTCAATTGTGGGTTCAAATGCCAGTTCTAGAATATATTTTTTTTTACTTTCACGCTGTATCTTGCGCATAACAGAGTAGTCAGAAGAAACCTGGGAACCTAGTGTTAAGCACTCCGTTTCCTATTTAAACACTTCAGTTACCTACTTTTCGCATAATTCTTGAAGTAAATGAAAATAATAAATATTTCACTCTCCCGAGTGCAAATCAAACCACCGCGAATTCTTCGCGAACACGAACTTCTCAACTATATGCTTTTATAACATCTTATGTATGTTATACTTAGTATCATCATAATTGATAATTAAAAACCCTCGACACAAAAAGCTCCAAATAATAACCCAACTATTAGAAGAGAGCTGAAGATTTACAAACATCTCGATCTCAATGATTTTTTTTTGTCACCTTTTATACAAAAAAATCGTTTCCTCCATTTAGGAGATACGTTGCCACAGACAGACATACAGATACACGCATGCACAGACACGTCAAACTTATCACTTAACACCCATCTATTTAAAAACAAATATTAGTTCTATAGACGTATCTCAGTTTCCGTTAGAAACAAGGCGTTGTTTGTTCCGCATATAAAGCACATAAATGTATAGAGTAGCACCTGCAAAGCCCAATCTATAGCCTTAGGGGATTCTATCCTGATTCAATGTGGGAATAACTGATTGTGTCCTAAGATTTATTACTATGTACAGTATATGGCATATAGAATTGGGTAGCTTTTAACGCTGTGGTTGTAGGCCGCCCACCGACGCTTGAGTACCAATTTTAGGATTGTAGGTCAACGGGAAGTACAATTTATAAAAGTTTGACAAACTTAAGTTTGCAAGTGTATACACTCATTTTGTATGAAATGAACTACAAATAATGATTTTTATTTAGTTTGTAATTATGTTTTCCCTATAAATTTTCACTTATTGGATTTTTTCTTATATTTGTATTCTAAGTTCATTCCAAATTTCGTAACTGTAGGTCCACGGGGAGATTTCGTAGGGAATTTCATACAAAATGCAGCAAAATCGTTGTATAAATCGCTCGCATATTTTAATAACGTCGACTTAGAAACTTAATTTGCGCGACAAGTTATGGGTTCGATTCCTAATTGAAATCTTAAATATTGAAGAGAATAAAATTTTTAATATTTTCGTTCTACGAGGCAAACCTCGTTACAAGAGCGAGGAAAACGACGCGTTTACGGGCGGCGTTTTGCTCCGCTACTCAACACGCAATGCCTCCAGAAATCGACCAAAAGTGGAGAACGGAGTGTCTCAACGGATTATTCTTCGTACTATAAAAATATATATTGTTAGAAATCAGAAGCGGTTATCGTTTTTAAAAAAAATACGTTAAAACACATATCGTCTATAACTATATGATTCTAAACCATTTGGAAAAAGATACTATGTAATTGCAATAAGTGATATGCATCACCTAATAACGATCCACACTAGTTTCCTTCCATATTAGTTGCCTATAAGCGACTACCCCCGATTGGCACAATTCCACTGCTTTTATCATTTTTTTCACCAACATCTACCCTCTTTTACAAGAATTCGCTAACAATATTTTAATTACTTTAAGCTTTAAATAAATACACATAAGTATATTTGTAAGTTATGTACAAATACTCTAAAGATCTAATTTTCGGGGTAAACCAAAACAATATCTTTCTTCTTCTTCTTTTATCCACAAAATATTTTTTAACCATATAGTTTAAGTATATCTAGTGACGTTTTACCATTAAAAAAGACTTTTATTTTATTTATGTCCCGCTTTTGACGAAAGAATCCACCTTTTTTACTTAAAATATTTGAAAATCTTTAAAGTGAAGTAATTTAATAGTGTATATTTCTGCGGAGTGGTGAAGAAATGCGGCTATGTAATGAACACTGGTATAGTGTAACAAATCATTTTAATACACGCAACCTTACTAGGTAGTCGAATTTTTTATTTTATTTTAAATTTTATTTTTCTTTTATAATAAAACTTACAAAAAATATACAAGATTGACGTTTAATATAAAAAGAAAAGAAATAATACTCAATAAAATAATATGTAAACAAAAGTAAAATGAAAACAGCCGCCATATTGATACGCAGAAAATATAATTATACGAGTACATATAGGACAAGTAACGACGAAGATCTCAATAATTGTGTTGACATTAATTTGTAAAAAGGATAAATGATAAATATATATCTTTTTTATTTTTTATTTTTTATGTATACATTAAAACACATTAAAATAAATACTTTTCGTGTCACATAATTTATTACTGGCATAGACGATTTTTTTTTCATTAATTGGTTTTTACTTTGAAGTTATACAAGAATAGATTATTTTCCCAATTAAACCATTAGGTATATTGTATTTTTCTCGCGTATCCATGTAATAATTGTTAATGTAACTGAGTTCTACTTGGAGGAACCAAATTTAGTATTTATTTTTTAGAAAAATATTTAGAATAGAATAGACAACATTGTAGTCTTTATTCACATTCTACAACTTATCTTCTTTTATTATTATTTTACTTTTACTTTACTTCTTTTAGCTTCACGCTGTATCCTACACATAGCAGGGTGAGCAGAGGAAACATAGGAACCTAATGTTAAGGCACTGTTCCCGTTAAGACGATTCCCTTATCCCACATTTCGCCGAGTTCTGGATACATTGCGTTTTAAGTGACGGAGCCCAGCGCCGCGGTTACATCGTTACCAGATCGAGGCCTTAATTACCAATCGTTATTAATTAATATTTATATGATATGATGTTGATTAGAAAATAAATCTAAAATTAAAATTCTTAGTATAAAACATGATAAAATTACGAACCTTTACGAAAATAACAATCCCAGTCACAGTCACTATTTAATTGGAACGTCACATAATACACACATTAAATATAAAAACAGTATATTTTATATTAATTTTAGATATTTTTAAATAACAAATATCGTAAAACACAGTTTTTTTTTAATCAAACGATAATCCCCTTACAAGACATCTACTCGCGGCGAACGCCGACGCGCAACTGCTATCTGCTCGTTGCGGTCGAAAATTCAAATTTCAAAATTGGAATCAAAGCATTAAGAACGGACTTAAAATCAAACATTTTGTTTTAAAAAGTCTGTCGTGATACTAAGAACTGTAATTTCCAATTTAATATTACTATATTCATAAATAATAAAAAATGCTTTGTATTTAAAAATGGCCGTTAAACGTCACTTTTCATTATATACGAAGACACAGATTATATTACACCAGAATTAACTTATTATAGTTATTTTAATATCTAATTTTGTTTTCATGTAAATTTTAACACTGTAATGAATATAAATGTTTTTTTTTTAAAAAAAGACTTCAAATTTATCTATTCAATATAATTAAAATTCAAATGTCTGTTTTTGATTTTAAAATAGCCGTATTTTTTCAAGTGTATATAATATAATTATTTACACGATACTATAACAAACTAATATTTTTTTTAAAATGGTGGTCTTTCTGCTTGTTTGGACTAATCGCAGAAATAGCGGAACCGACTTTATTTTATGGGACGTTTTTCACTGACTGATAGAGGGCATATGACTTACATTTAACCTGGAACTCCCGCGGGATAGGGGACTTACGTGGGAAAAACATAGTTTGCCGTGAAATAAATAAACATTATTCTATAAAAAATATCAATTTTCAGCAAAATCCAATAAAATTCCAAAGGATTTAAATTACGTTATATTAACTGTATAACCAATTTTCCCTAAATATACTCATATAATATTCAATAAAAAATAATCAGATGTTACCGCTCGAGGGCGCTAGTTTTTAATATTATTGTACAAACACCGTTTTTAAATTTATTATGAATTCTTTTGAATTTTGACAAATTACGTGACTTAAAGAGTCAAGCATAAAAACAAAAAAAAGAATACTAAAGCTACCAGCAGAAATCAAGACTTAATGTACATTTAAATGAAGCCCGCAAATGGGGATCGAATCTACAACCATAACGTTTGTCTTCGTCTTACTATAGCACTATAGTAATCTATAGTGCGATTTAACTTTTTAATAAAAGTTCAGTGTGACCAAATTGGTTACAACAAAATAAAGTCATATACTAAAGAAAAATTACTATGTCATATACTAAAGAAAAATTACTCAAATTATTATAATTTCTAAGCTGTTCCTTAAGTTCTGTAATACGCGGAAACTCATTAAAATACAGAAAACTAATTAAAATTGTTAGCTAAAACAAAGCAGTTTCTTTAAATGGAAAAAGTAATAAAATTTACCTTTTTTTTTGTGTGTGATATTTTATCTATGAAACGATCTATGGCTGGCTATACAAATATTTATTGCTACTGTTGAATATGTATTTTAGGAAAGGACAATTTAAAAGGCACATTTTTTATAGTACGATAAATTGCTATTTTTTTCACATTAATAAATTCACACAATATTTTATAAAAGTAAATGGCAGAACTTTTTTACAGTGCCAATATTTTATATGTACGTTTGTATTTCTCGTTTTGTGGGTTATCGTTCTATTCCCCACTTTTCGTCCAAAAAGAAATAGTAATACCTTCAGAAACACGCTGTATTACGCATATAAGAAGGTACGCAGAAAGAAACTACTGTTAACAGTTAATACACCTTGTTTTCCGCTTTTCACCCAATTTTCGAGACATTCTGTGTTTAACAACGGAATTCGTGAGAAGCTTATGAGTGAGAATCGATCCATGATGATTCAGACGATGTGCCTCTCATCCAAGACGATGACTTCTCTCGATGACTACTCATAATAAGGTTTTTGTAAAAGATAAAAAGAGCTAATGAATAAAAAGTCAATGTGCAATTGTGAAACAAAAGAGTGAAAAATAAAACCCGAGAAAAACTGTCTTTCAATACATACATATTTTTATAAAAAAAAAAAACATTCTATAAAAAAAAACCCAAGTAAATTTCCAATTGTACGGGGCATTGTCTGAAGTCATTTAATTATGTTCAAATAGCGCTGCGGTTTTTTTGGAATTCGTTATCGACTTGCGTGAATATATTTGCATGTTTGTCTTTTTTGTTTCAATATTCAATTTCGCAGTAAAAAATAATTAAGTTTACAATCTGTGTACCTAGTGGTAGCAGTATTTTATATTATTAAACTAGCAACCCACCCGCGGCTTCGCCCGCCTATTATTATATTATAAGCAAATTATACACTTCCGTTTCCGTGTTGAGTGGTACTCAATACAGTGCTTTGCAAGTCTATTAATGGGAACAGATTGTCTTAACACTGAGTTTCCCGGTACCCTCTGCCTACGCTGCTACGTGCGGGATACAGCGTGAAGCTAAAAATAAGCTGTAAAAGGAATCGTATTGTGTTCATTGAAAATGATTTTAATATTAGGCTTACGTAAATATTTATTTATAGGCATGTAGCAGTGTAACTGGTTAAAACTGTTAAGCTTGCAATATTTCCATTTGACACCATTTTAGTAGACATAATAAGTGTTTAATGGAAGATATGTAGTGTCGGACAAACATCAGATCTTCAAATCAATCAGACACAAAATCCAGCTTTTATAATTATTTTATTCCCCTTTATTACACACAATTAGTATAGTATATGCCAATAGGATGTTGGCAGTGAATTCGATCCCCATTCAGCGGAAAATATAAAAATAAAAAAATCTAAAAAAATAAAAAAATAACTATTTATATTATTTTTACATCAAAAAGTAATAATATGTATACAGACCACGTGCTTATAATATGGACCACTAGTCCATATTTGAAATTACTTACTACTCCAAATTACAAAAGAATAACTTTTTGGAGTTAATAACCACCCACCAACCTAAATATTGTAATTAAATTTTCAAACTAGATATCTACTGTTGCAAGTTACATTAGAAATTCAAAAAAATTCTATATACATATAATACTTGAATATATGCATCATTATAACTAAATAAATAACAACAAAATGACAATATTTTAGATAACTAACCAAAAATCTTCGTCAAATTTGTAAAAAATTAAAAAATGGCTGCCACTGACACTGACGACGGTACGTTTGCAATGTTTCAGGGGAGCTGAGAGACGGGGCGGTGTTTCCTAATATGACTAATTTCACTTCGTTAGCAGCGACACATATCAAAAGAGGGCGCTGGTCCATATTCTTTCTTACTCAACTCTGCATTCGTCAAAAACTGTTGTAAGATTGACGTGTCTGTGTGTACGTGTATTTGTTTGTGACCTCATAGCTCCCGAACGGGTGATTTGATTTTGACTTTAAGTTTTTTTGTTTGAAAGGTGACATAATCAATACTTCTTAGCCATAATAAAAAAAAATGTTCAACCTTTTCAAAAATTATATTTCTGGTTCTTTGCTTACTTTTTAATTGTCAATTATTTCGGTAAAAATGACTGTCGTCTTATAAAGAACGGCGTTAAATTGCACTGTAATATAATACTCAAATAGAATATTTAGAATTGGTATATATTATATTCAATATTCTACTGAAATCTAACATATGGCGGAAAGTCGGGAATGAAATGTCTTATAGAGAACGGAATGCCTTAACCCTTGGATCCCAGGTTCCCTCTGCCTACCCTACTAACGTGAACATAAAAATATTGACTCTGACCTCTTTAATACCATATATAAGTATTAAAATTAGACATTTATATAATACGGTATACGGTTATAGCCACTTACGTAACATAGATATCATGTTCATGGAGGCTCTATATTTACATATAACAGTATATGAAGAACTCAAATTTGACCAAGTTAGTTCCCAAATAACTTGAAGCGCTTTACGAACTATGTAAGTTAGAACTTAGAACATTTGAATAGAACTAAGCCAGCAACGGTTATGATTTGAGTAGTCTGTATAATAGTTTAATTAATGCAAGTTACGTATTTCCTGTGGTCTGGAATATTCCGTTATTCTGTAACACTTCCGGTCTGGATTTGGAAATTAAACATCACCCAAACTGTATTTAAAGGTCATAAGACTGTATTTTTGTGATGCTTTCGTAGATTCTAAAAGATGGATTGAGGCCGGTGGCCACAAAGTGTAACTGTAAAATCAACTGGTTGTGGGTTCGATCCCCACTCGAGGAAGTGAAATATTTATTTACATTTATATTTTCATTTCTTCGCTCTGGTGGCGCAAAGCGCGACGTTGAGTTCCGCCACTCAGCATGCAATGCCTCCAGAATTCGGCGGAAAGTGGGCAACGGAGTGTCTTAACACTAGGTTCCCTCTGCCTACCCTGCTGTGTGCGGGATACAGTGTGAAGCTTTATTTTTTATATAAATAAAAAATAAATAAATCAGCTTCACGCTGTATATTGAAATTGCATTTAACTTGTTTTAAAAATGCTTATTTGTGATGACACTTTAAAATTACATTTGAGTCTTAATTGATATCTATGAGATTTCAAAAAAAATGTATGAAATATATACAGATTTTACCTCCTGTTAAATTCCATTTCATCTAATATCATCGTCATATTGTAATCTATCGATTTACCAAAGCGGCATAACTTCGGGCGAACAAACGTTTATGACAGGTTGTTGACACAGGCATGGTTCCCATAACCTTTGCTGTTGTTGTACGATAAAAGTTAAAATCATGGGGTTTCATCCTTGTCAGGTTTGATATATCAGATACACAGTAAGTTGTTTTGTTTGTAGCATACTAAATTTCTTAAATTTAAATTATAATAATTAGAATAAAATGTTAATAATTTGATTACATACTCGTATTACCGTATTTTGAAAGTGATTTGACTAGTCTGTATAAAACTAGTTCAAGTTACGTATTCCTGTGATTCTCCAATTGGCATCAAGATCAACTGAATCTCGCCATCTTGGTTAGGGTACGCTTATAATATGGTGATTTAATGGTTCAAAAAAAATCATAATGTCATATGTATTCGAAAAGCTAATTGGTAATCCATCACTATCACCAAGATTTTGTTTCATTTCTTAAAGAATTGGTATGTTATTATTCGGTTATTATTAAAAAAAAACCAGATAAGGGCGAATCGGGCTCGCCCGCCAAGGGTTCCTGAAAATCAAACTTAGCTTAGCTCGTGCCCTTTCATCCAACCTCACTTGAACTAAACCCCCTTTTTAAGGTTATTATTTTTATTATTTTTCCTGAACTAGTACTACCTGTAGATGCTAGCTGCCAAATTGTATAATTCTAAGTCAACTGGAAGTACCTTTTAATTTTGAATCCCTTTGTAGTGTCGAAACATACGTTTTTTTGCAACGGCCATATCGGCCATATTTTTTTAAAAGTAAATGTTGAAATACAATTCTTTCAGGAAATCATTGGACTATAGATCTAAGTATATGGTTTGAATTTCAACGCGATATCTCCAAGCTTTCATGAGATAAAGGCTCTTGACTGTAAACAGACAGACAGACAAACAGAGGGACGGGCAACAAAGTGATCTTATAAGAGTTAGTTTTTTCCTTACAAGGTACGGAACCCTAAAAATATAGAAAATGCAAGTTTTGATGTATTTCACATATTACAATTTGCAATGCTATAACGAAGAAGGAAAAAAGAAAAGTAGGTGTACGATTTTTCCTGCATAACAGGGTAGGCATAGAGAACCTACAATTAAGATATTCCGTTCCAATATTTCCCTCTAATTTTCGCGACATTTTGCGTTAATTGACGGAACACAACGCAGCATTAGCCAAAAAGGCAGCCAAAAATTACGTTTACTCATCAAACCTGAGGAAGATTTTATTTCTGAATTGAAAATGCAGTAAAATATATATGAGTAAATTTAAATTCCAAGCTAGGCAAAGATAACGTCAATTAGATGCGACGTTTTCTCAGCGTTGCAATCTGACATAATTCATATGAATACGAATGCAAAATGCTGTAGAATGTCACTAAATGTATGAAATTTTGATATTGCGGTAACATTTTCTTATATTTGATAACCTGCAACGAGTTCGCGGTTTCGTCTGCTTGCAGTTATGTTGTAGCTATTTTGTCGAATGTAATTGATGGTATATGGGGCCGTTGCCTCTTGGTGCAGGGGCACAAGGGTCTGACTGTAACGTGACGGTTGTGGGTTCTACCCCCACTGGAAGGATTGAATTATTATTTATTAATATTTTCATTTCTTCGCTCTGGTACGAAGGCAAAAACCCGGAGTTGAGTTTCGCCACTCAAAATGCAATGCCTCGAACCTTCAACATTAAACAACATACAACACAATACATTGTTTTATTTTTTATTTACGATATACATTTAAATAAAACAATCCAATACAATATTAAAAATTGTGTTTAAATCAAGGATAAAAATATATAAAAATCTGTAAACCTCTTGTTTATTGCCATGAGTTCCTTAATTCTTTAACTATCCAGTGGTATAATATATTTTGGATGTAGAGGATATTTTCGAAACTACAAGGCCAAACTGTATGCCCCAATTTTATTATCATTAGGTTTTTGGATTGCCCCCGTTTAGTAGCAAATTTATAGACGTATTTACATCAAAAAGTGTATATAATTGATAACAACATCTGAAATAACAAAAAACTAATGTAAACTACTAACTATTATTTCATATATTAGTACAAAATTAAGTTTTAAAACATACCCTTCAGTTCGGATATACACAGTTCATTTCGCTTATTTTACGATTTAAATTAATACAACCGGTATTTTACGCTCCAATTTGTGTAAAAGGTTGATGTGGTCGCGTGCAATGAAGCTTTAGAGTTTGTGTCGACCACTCGTTTGTGACCCGCGTAATTTACTACACGTGAAGGAAAAGTTTATTACAGGGGATATTAGGATGATAGAGATCTTTTCTATACATTGTATAAGGAAAATGGAGATTTCTACCACTAAATTTAATTTTATGATTATTATTTATATTTGTTGAGGCCAGTCGTGGCGCAGGGGCATAAAGTGTGACTGTAACCGACTGGTTGTGGGTTCGATCCCCACTCGAGGAGATGAAATATTTAATTAAATGTATATTTCCATTTCTTCGCTCTGATGTCGAGGCAAAGCGGCGTTGAGTTCTGCCACTCAACACGCAATGCCTCCAGAATTCGGCAGAAAGTGGGGAACGTAGTGTCTTAACACTAGGTTCCCTCTGCCCTGCTGTGTGCGGGATACAGCGTCAAGCTGATTTATATTTGTTATGTATATACAACGGCTGTGGGATCCATTCCCACTTGATGAATTATGTATCTTTCCTCAACTCGACGTAATAGAACAAAGCGTGACGTTGAGTTCTGCTATTCAACAAGCTATAAATCAAACATTGGTTGTGGTGTGGTGTGTGGTTAACGAAGTGTCTTAACACTAAGGACCCTATGCATACGTAATGTTACGTAATGTTAAGACTAAAATTTTCACGAATTGCTGATCATAATATAAATGTGGAGCCTAAACAAATACATTTAGGGTATGACACATAAAGGATAATGACCGAGGCACTTCATTTGCCCTACTATATATATATATATATATATATATATATATATATATATATATATATATATATATATATATATATATATATATATATATATATATCCTGCACATTGCAGGGTAGGCAGAGGAAATTTAGTGTTAAGACATTCCGTTCCCCACTTTCTGCCGAATCTGGAGGCATTGCGTGTTGAGTGGCAGAACTCAACGCCGCGCTTGTCATCGACATCGTCCAGAGCTAAGAAATGGAAATATAAATTTAAGTAAATATTTCATCTCCTCGAGTGGGGATCGAACCCACAACCAGTCGGTTTCACAGTCACACTTTGTGCCCCTGCGCCACGACTGGCCTCATACACTATATACTATATATATATATATATTTTTATTGAAAATAGAAAAAAAAATCACTTCTTTGAGAAAGATTCGAACTCCTATCTAACGCATATACGGTCAGACGTCCTCAAAATTATTTTTTACAATATAATAAATATATAAATAAATTAATTGCCTCTTAGATTGAGACGAATTTGATACTACATTTATACCCCAAATTGACTTAATAGACTTACTGAGCCTAAATTCTATAAATACTTGAAAATCTCATCATCAAGTTTGGAAAATTAGATATTTGGCTATGTAGTACCAATTAAAATATTGTTAATTGGAACTAAAGTAGCAAAATATAAATATTGATACTTTGGTATTAAAAAACATGACAGGCTATTTATAAATTAAAATGTCTTATTTAAATAATATTCAAATAGATTTAGGCCGTCGGAGTGTAAATGTGACGGTTGAGGGTTCGATCCCCACCTGTGGACTATGCCTAGGCTCTGCTGCTTAACATAAAAAAACTAATAATAAACGAATTCCTAAACTTTATCCATGTTCTCTTAATCAAATATTTTTGTGTCTAAAGGTTTTTCCTTAATTTTCAGTCTTAATTTTTCTTACCAGAAATTCTAGGGTGGATACCAGACTATTAAAGAATGAGCATGGATACAAGTAAACAGAAAAGTAAAAGTAAAAAGAAAATTGAAGCAAAGTAACAGTACGTCACAGCCTTGACGTAAAAGCCCAAAGTGGCTTATTTCTCTCACCGGCGCCAACGTGCAAATTTAATTTACTCGCTGTAGCCAGAAAATATTGAACTTATAAATAATTCATGCAACATTTAATACAAAGTCGACCTCATCTATTCATTCTTTTACGGTGACTTTTATTTCTGTATTTATTAAGGCTTTTAGGCTCTAGTTTTAAATAAGGCTTTATAAAAATTTAAAAAAACTCAGCTTTATGCTGTTACCCACATATGAGGGGTAGCCAGCGAGAACCCAGTGTTAAGACACTCTGATCTCCACTTTTCGGTTGAATCCAAGAGATTGCGTGCTGTGGCGGAATTTAACACCACGCTTTGTTTAGCTAGAGCTTTATTTCTTCATAAACATAAATCGTTTCCCCAAGTCCAAATGGAGCTCCTAAGCGAAAAATATTGGAATTTTTCATCATTTAACTTACATTTTTTTATACAATAGATTTAATTTATTGCATTAAAAAATGTGAATGTAAATAAAATATAAAAAAGTATAACTCAATTCTCTTTATAATCAAAATACAATACAAACAATATTTTATTTATCTCATTCAATATAACGTTTTCAAAGACACTGCTAGATAAAGCTCTTATCCGCTTTAAGCTTTAGGTTTCTACAACAAAAGCATTAAACCTATAGACTGATAGTCAATGGAACGATACTTCTAATATTGAAATACAATTTGCATATTTATAAGTTCTGTTACATTTTTATTGAAAAAATTTAATATGCATAATACTGTATAAAATCTCTTTAATTGGTTTTAAGCTCTATATGCGGATATAATAGGAAAGGCAGAGACAGCAGAGAGTCACAACACTCCTTTTTTGCAGTTTTGAAAAAAAAATAATATAATAATACTTTAACAGTACTATTCTTACTTTTATACTTCGCTACGATAGTGTCAATTAACATTATGTTTAAGTAATTACGTTTAACAGAATAGATTGGTCTATTATATGTATTGAAGAAACGAATTATGGCGATAGACTCAATAAAGATATAATAATAAAGCTGAAATTATATTATTTCCATTAGGAATATTATGAAGGAGTACCTAGCGGCTTAAAATCTATAGTATATTCTATATGTGTATTCTAAGTATTATAAAAGTAGCAGGTTTGATTAATAAAAAATCTTTAAATGTAAATTTATTCAATTTACGCTTGTAGCTGCTCACAGCGTCTAAGTGAAAACACTACTGTTGTTGGTTCGATTGGCACTCGAGGAAATTAAATATTTAAGATTTTCCTTTTTTCGCTCTGATGTCGAGACGAAGCTCGGCATTGAGATCCGCCACTCAACACGTTATGCATCTAGAATTGTGGAGCGAACAGAGCAGAGTGTCTTAACACTAGGCTTCCTTTGCCTACCCTGCTACATGCGGGATAGAGCGTGAAGCTGAGAGAAAAAAGTTAATTTAATGTGTTATTTGTATAAGTCAGTCGTGGCGCAGCGGCACGAGGTGTGACTGTAAAACCGACTGGTTGTGGGTTCGATCCCCACTCGAGGAGATGAAATATTTACTTAAATTTATACTTCCATTTCTTCGCTCTGGTGTCGAGGTTAAGCGCGGCGTGGAGTTCTGCCACTCAACACGCAATCCCTCCAGAATTCGGCAGAAAGTGGGGAACGGAGTGTCTTAACATTAGGTTCCCTCTGCCTACCCTGCTGTGTGCGGGATACAGCGTGAAGCTGATGTATTTATTTTTTATTTTATTTGTATAGGTTCACCGCTTGTCCCGTAATCTGTATCTTGCAGATGTTTAAATGTGCATGTGATTTTACTATTGAAAATTTTATCTAAGCTCTGAGGGTTGAAGTGGTCATGGGAGAATACACTGGTCTCTACGCAGGTTCTTAGAGCTGTTTCTACTACCCTACCCTATCAGCGTGTTCGAGTTCGTACTATTACATTTGGCAGAACTTCTTTGGTTAGATTTCTCTCGATTTTCTTCAAATTCAAAACGGGCAGCAACACAATAGATCCTGAGCACTCCAATGTCATACTGCTTCTTCCAGTAACTACATGCGCCCTCAGCTAAAAACGTCTAATTTGTCTGGATTCCCCTTTGATCTTCCTTATATTTTCCTTAATTGCTTTAAATAACAATAGGGGCTGGCCTAAATTCAGGTTTCTGAAAAGTTCCAGTGATGATATAAAATCGCGTAGGAGGAAGAAATCAACTTCTTATCCTAAATATATATAAAATTCAACATAATTCATATAAAATTATAGTCTCTATAAGATACTACTTTAAGTTTAGGGAGCGACCTAAATACGAAATACACTCTTACAACAATTTATTTCTCGCTTCCACTGTTTACATAACAGTTAAACTTTAAGACTGTGAGGTATTTACGTATTAAATTTCATTATGCGGTTATATTCTTTCAAACAACAGTTATTTTGATACTAAGTTAATTATTTTTAATGTTTTTAACTAGATTTGTAAGATATTTCCCTTAAATTAGTAGGCGTAACAAGAACTACTAGAACTGCACTTCGTTCCCCACGCACTGCACGCACGCACTGCACGCAATTTTTTGAAAATTGAATGCGGACGGAGTTCAACGTCGCGCTTTGTCTTGCTAATAAAATAAGGAAATGGCAATAAATACATTTAAAAAACTTCTAAATAAATAAAATATGAATATAATTAAAATATGAATAAAATATGAATTTATGTAATTTCAATTTCAGTTCCGGTCTCGTTAACTTTGAAATAATTTACAATAATATAATATTAATAACTCTAATTAGGACAACGAATGTGTAATTTCATTTTAATTTAACAATGCTTATATAGTAGTTTTGTCATTTTGAGACCGTCACGGGACAATGGCACAGCGTCGGACTGTAGACGCGATGATGATGAATTCGATACCCGCTTGTAGGAATAATTATATATTTATTCTAATTACTCCGCTCCAGTACATGATTCACAGCGTTAAGTTCCGCCGCTCGACAACCAATGTCTAGAAAATAAGTTAAAATACAACGTAAACGCTAAAAAAAGGTAATTTATTGATAACGAGTAGATTAAAAAAATAATAATAATATAGCTATTTCTAAACTACTGCACATTCAAAATTCATTTTTCTAATGCACTAAAATTCAAACATGTTTGGCCACTGCACTGTGGCGTTGGAAATGTCATCGACATATACCAATACTGGGGAGCGTCCAAACTGTTTGTACTGCGATGTCAGTCTATTTCGTCTTTCTGTCATGTTATAGGTAACGCAGTTGTTTGTATAGGAAATATGATTTAGAGCTGTATTCTATAATGCGTTTAGCAGGGTAGATAAGGAAAACATCATACTAAGACACTATCCTCTGCTTTTCGCCCGAATTTGAGAAATTACGTGTTGACTGATGGAACTTAACGCAACACTTTTTCTGAACAGGGTGCGAATGCGAAAATAACTTAAGCCCATGTAATTGAACCCACAACCATTGCGCTTATCCCATACATTGTTCTCATTTTAAAAATGTTTTACAAAAACCAATTTAAAAAAAATTTAGTCAAATTTATTCATTTATATGCATCTAAACAAAACTACCACAAAATCATAAAATATTTTATCTGTCAACTCTTTTACTACTGTGGTCAATATTTGTATTCAAGCTAGCATTGCCCCGCACTCGTATGTCAACAATCGGAGCTGTGACAGCGCTCGCAAATTGAACTTCACTAGTCATTTCACTCCAAAGCCGTAAAAATCCATTTCCTATTCAAAAGGGTATATAGCAATTAAAAACGGATTTGATATCATTCTAGATAGATATACGTTGGTAATATACATACATGTCTTTTTTTTGTTTTAAATCATTTTAGAATTTAAAATTAAGACATTGGGTGGGGTAGCGGACTTTCAATGGCAAGATTTGTCTTACTAGATTTTCAGGTAAATAATTACATTAAACATTGCAGCGCTCATTTTCGCTATCTAGCAATATGCTCGTACTCACATTCATAATTGATGAAAAACCAAGAATAGAAACCAAGAATTCTCTTATTATTCAAAGAATGAAGAAGTAGCCAAAGCCATTAAAATTACTTTATAGTGTCCAAATATTTTTTAAATATTTTAGTTTAAAGGGAAGAAATTACATAGCATTACACATATTCACCGTGACTATGTGTACCCATCGTGTTGAAAAATGAGGAGCTTGGTCATTCTGTGTTTTCGAATTACTCGTTTACTTTTAAATTATTTTTAGATATTCCCCATGGAACTATAACTTCTTAAACTTCTAGCTATTCCATACAAAAATATTAAAAAGAAGAATATAATATTTCTTGTAATACACTATTTCTTCTTCTTTTTATAATATATTCTTCTTAGAATTACATACTTCAATTATATAGAAAGCTTGATACAATATCACAACTAGACATTAAACGTGGATATAGTATAGATAAGGACACCATATAAATGTGTCAAGTAGCATACCCCAACATAAAATATGATCTTTATCGCAAACTTCACTGGCGCAATAAAACCCAGGCGTATCCTTATAATATTCTGTTTCCATTGTACTATTGAAGTAATTTAAATAAAAATTGAGATTTTCTTATTAATGGCCTTTTAGTATCGTAGTGAGTACAGGTTCAAAACTATTTAGTACTATAAATCTGTCTCCAAATGAGCGAAAAAATGTAAGTATATGTATAGACTAGAGGGCGCGTGCGGCTTCGCCCGCTTATTAGGAATGTATTCTAAAAAAACCACGAAACACGTGTTCAATAAAATATTTTTAACAGCCTGAATTAATTTTTTTATAAAAATCGGTGGCAATTTAAAGATTTTTCCATATAAACTTTCAATCCCTTATTTGAACCCTTAGGGGGTGAATTCTTAAAAACCATGAAATACGTGTTCAATGAAATATTTTTAAGAGTCTGAATTTCAAATTTTATAAAAATCGGTACAGATTAAAACATTTTTCCATACAAACTTTCAACCCCTATTTCATCCCTTTAGGGTTAAAATTTTTCAAATTCCCTTCTTAGTGGATGTCCAGAATATGAAAATAAACATCTGCCCAAATTTCACGTTTCTACCATCAGCGGTTACGGCTCTGCGTGCGTCTTACCTCAGTCAGTCAGCACAAGTCCTTTTATATATATAGATAGTAGCGTTTTTTTCTTTGTTCTGACATCCTACTTGGAAAACAGCGTAAAGCAAAACAGAAAAATGTATGATCAAGCCACAACTGCGAGTTGAAACTTTAGTTTTGTCTAAAGGGCCAGGGCGACGAAATGGAAAAACTCCATACCCTTGCACAAGAATCGAGCCCAAAATCGAGGCGTTTACCATTACTTTTAATTAAAATTCCAAAAGAGCCTACTACTATACGCACTGATATTTGAATTATACATAAATAGGTATTTAACTGTTCATCGATACCAAATATTAAGCTCATAGCTTACATCCTTCATTAATTATATTGCATTTAGAAGTTATGGGTCACCCGGAATTCATTAATTTTGTAAAGATGGTACCGCAATAACGGATAACGGATAACGGCTAACGACAATCCGTTATACCCCAATATGAAACACGACTGTCCGATCAATTACGGTGTTCTATTAAGATTGATTTATTTGATTGGACTTGTTGAGTTGTTAAATGAATTAATTACACAATATATGAAAAGGGTGGAAGGCTTATTTTAGAAATAAATGGTCTTACTAATATTGTATCGGACATAAATATGATTTTTGGAATGAAAAATATGTTGTCATTAGCTATAATAGAGCTGCGGCTGTGTAATCACGATGGATGTGGATTCGATTCCGGGATTTTGGGATAATTTATTATTAGCTCTGGTATCAAGACAAAGCACGCCACGGTGGTTCACGGTGATTTCTACCACTCAAGTAAAATTTCAATGTCTCGTAAAATTGAACAGAAACTGAGTGTCTTAACGCTATGACTAACCCCCTTTTTATAATTTTTTCGATTTCGTGTTATTCTTTAAAAGGAACCTAACAATTTTAGGTAGCAACAAGTGATAGATAATTATTTGCTATAAATATAGTAAATCGATGTAGCCGTCTCTAATATTCAAATATCGAAGATTAATCCAAACAAATCCTAAGCAGAACAGTAACAAATTGGAAAACAGATCAAACAATTAAGTTAATGAATAATTTAAAGCGAAACCTTCTAAAACTCTATTTTAGAAGGTTTCGCTTTAATTTATCTCTCTCTTTTAAAGAAGCTCTTTTAAAAAAATATAACGAATACAAGTAATAATAAAACGAAGCCAGCCGTAGTGCAGGCCTAAAATCCGGGCTGCGACTGTAAACATAACACGTTGTGGGTTCGATTCCCACTCGAGGAAATTATTTTTTTTTTTTCCGTTTACTCGCTCTGGTAAGGAGGTAAAGCTCGGTGTTGAGTCAGTAGTTCTGCTATGTGCGGGATACAGCGTGAAATAAAAAAAATAAGCAATATAAATTTATTAGATATAAATACCCTAAATCTGGTTATGTCTAGCCTCATTTAGTATCACGATCAACCCAGACAAACTTTAATAAGCAGACGAGTAACAAATTGGAAAACGGGTCAAACAACAAGATTCGTTTAATAATAGACTTTTAGAAGGTTTCGTTCTAAATTATATACTTTTTGAAACACAATTTGTACAATGTCAATACAAGTATATACTAAATCGTAAAGAATAAAAGAGGAATATATGTAGGATTTTCATTCCAAATGTATGTTTTACGTATCAAATTGATCCTTGAAGCCAGTCGTGGCGCAGTGGCACAAAGTGTGACTGTAAAACCGACTGGTTGTGGGTTTGATCCATTGTGGGATCCACATCCCACTCGAGGAGACGAAATATTTTACTTAAATTTATATTTTCATTTCTTCGCTCTGGTGTCGAAGCAAAGCGCGGCATTGAGTTCTGTCACTCAACACGCAATGCCTCCAGAATTTGGCTCAAAGTGGCACGGAGTGTCTTAACACTAGGTTCCCTCTGCATACCCTGCTGTATGCGGGATACAGCGTGAAGCTGATAAAAAAAAATGATGCTTTCTAGTAAAATTGCGAAGTTGAAGTGTAAAAGTACGAATTTAAGATTTGTCAATTTGATTTATAAAATGATGAATATGAAGTATAAAATTGCATAAAATTATGAATTTGGAAAGAAGAACTTATACGAATTACTTTCTATATGTGCGTCAGGGGTAAGCTTTAACATTAGGTTATCTTTATTGTGGCCGTCGAGGCGCAGTGGAGGATGTCGGTCTTATTCTCACATTATTTTCATTTCTTTATTTACTCGATTTGGTAAAAAAAAATAACTCAGAGTTAAGTTCTAATATTCAACACGCAAAATTTCGAAAATTGAACTGCGCTTGAAAAGTTGGGAAACGGAGTGTCTTGACACTTAGTTCTCTCTGCCCACACGGCGATATAGCGTGCGGGATATGGCGTGAAGCTAACAAAAAAGAAATCGTTATTTAAATTAAGCTTTTAACTATACGTTTACTCGTTTGACTTGTTTCGATTATATCTTTTTTATGCCGATCATCGATTGGACATCAAAAAAAAGTTAAAATGAACAGTCCCTTTATTAAATGTGGATTCTGGTTTAGATTAGGGACACCTGGCGCGGGATGCTTTTAAAAATAGTGATGTGAACTTCTGACGATAGTATTGTATTGTTTATTTAAGTATATTTATTTATAATTGAATATATATCCTAGTCTATGTTTCAGATACTTGTACGAAAATTATGAAATTTTTATAGTAAATAATATATACAAGTAAATTCTATAGGCAACTATGTTATTTAGGATAACAAACAAAGCTATTGACTTATCTTTGTAAAAATGCTGAAAAGATCTAATTAAGATAAAGATCTAAATGCTTCGCTTTAATTCACTAAGATTCCATAGATATTTTATACTTTAACTTTTAATATATCGCTATATGTTTTAACAAAAAAAAAGAAAAAGTTGTTCTTTCTAATATGTACAAACATATATAGATATATTTAATTTATATTATATCCTTTCACTGTATCCCGCATATAACATAAAAAGAACCTAGCGACCTATTGCGTGATGACTGACGGAACTTAACACCGTTTATTTGGTTAACATACCAAGGAAATTAAAACATTCATTTCCACGAGTCAAAATCGAACCCACAACCGTAGCGTTTATAGGCGCTGTACCGCTGCGCCACGATACAAACTTTTTGTAATATACAAATATCGATAAAACAAAACATCTCTACAAACAGGATCGGATCATAAAGGCTAATAGAAGAACTCCTTAGTTTCGTAAAACGGGCAGTTTCAAAGTTAAATTTAACAGCAAAGGGATCTATAGAATGACTTTATAATGTCCCGATGCAGGATATTTTTATATATTTATGTATGTATACTCGTATACAACATTCTTTTGTGTATAAAGGAAGTTGGAAATGTGTATGTTGAACAGATTTTGATGCAATTTTCGTTATTGTCTATAAATTCTATTTGAAAAAACAGTTAGCGAGAAGCTCGTAGTAAATCCAGAGAAAACCAGCAGATCAGTATTTATTTAATTTCACATTTTATTTTGCATATAGCAGATGGGTTTTTACTCATCTTCAGATTTATTTTAGAACCTAGTTCTGAGATATTCATTGGTTTCTCTTAGAATTTGAGACATTATTTCTTGTAGTAGCGGAATTAAAAGCCTCGCTTTGACTTGCCAGAAACATCAAAAATATTATATTTCTGAGTACCTACACTAATGTGATAAGCTAAAGTATTTAAACGCTGTCTATCTATGTTATTATCTATATATATGTTATCTGCAGAACTATAGGTTCGAATTGAAATATATTTGTGTTGGATAGTCCATTTATTGAGAAAGAAAAAAAAATGTGATTTCCATTTGACGCAGCAAAACCGCAGTTAAAAGCTAGTTAGTACGAAAACAAATATATTTAATATTTTACAAAAACTTGAACAAAATTTAAGCGTTTCGCTTGCTTTTTTTACTTCTGCTTTACTTGACTTTTAAAGTACCATATTTACCACAACCTACTGTGGTAACAATTCTACCATTCTTTAACGCGTGAATTTCGAACGTCTCAAAAATGTCCTTCGACTTTTCATTGTGTATTGTGTATTGAATCCGTTAAGCTTCACTTGGAAAGGATTTCGTATAAAGGTGTATTATTTTGAGTGAAATTTTATTTTAAAAACCCACTTTTTGACGTTATGGAATGATTTACGGTGCTATATGGAGTGTGAGGAGGTCGTTGTGGCTTCGGTTAAAATTTATAACCAGGTGAACGCTTAAAAATATATATTTTTAAGCGTTCACCTGGCATAATCAGGCTTAAAAATATATATTTTTTATCTTTACAAATCTCCCACATCATACAATACAAAAAAACAGAACCTAGTGATAAGTCACTCCATTTTTATATCTCCGAGCAGTGGATTATGTACGTATAACTAAATATTCGTACGAAAAGAAATGAAATCTATGAATCGTGAAAGACACAATGTACCTATATTTTTTAATAATAAAAATATTTTTTACATCTAACCATATAATTATAATACTGAGGCTGTCGTAGCTCAGCGGAGCAGTGCCTGACATAAAAGTGTTTTGTTCCCTATTCGCACTCCTCAATACGCAATGCCTCCAGGATTTGGCAGTATTGATTCGGGGAGTATCCTAGATCCCCAGGTTCCCGCTGCGTCACCTTCTATATGCGGGATACAGTGTGAAAATGCTGAAAAGATGTAGTGAAAGTGTAGAAAGCTGAAGTGTGAAAAAATAAAAAATAAAATTATCACAAAACATAGTACTAATAATGATACAACTGAAAAAAAAACAATTTTTGAAGACAACGATAACTAATTGCGAATAAAATGAAGCAATCAGCTCCAGGAGCGGCTGTTACATTAGGAATTAGAATATAAATCATTTCGACTCAATGTACCCATCAGAATACCATTAGGGACTTAATTTAGATTCTTTCAAGAAAATACGCTTAGAATATCTTGAAAAAAATTAAATAAAGGGATAAATTGAAATACATAATTTTAAAAATAAGGTTGTATTGAAAAATTATAAAAAATTTTAAAAGTTACGATTTAGTTTTTATATTATTTATTGTTTTCTTCCATTATTGTGTTGATTTTCGAACAATATTTATAGTAAATTTTAATTATTACTTAACAGCTGAACCTGGGACCTATAAGTAATTCTTCAATTAATAAAATTTTTACCAGGAACCCCGCATAATTTAAAGAGGTTCCGACTGTTAATCCTAATAAACCATTGGGCTTGATTATTTTCTTTTTAGTTTTAAGCAGTCGGGGTTTTTGTGTTTATTCATATTTTTTTATATATTTATCTACTATTTTATAAATGTTAATTTTAGCTTTTTTTAGCTTCACGCTGTATAACGTTAAGACCGTTCCCCATTCCGACATTTTCTCCTGTTTTCCATTTACCGCCGAATTCTTGAACGGAAATAATAATATATAATACGTGTCAAAATATAATAATAATACATAGTGTCGAGTGGCAGATTTTTTTAACGTCAAACGAACAAATAAAAGTTACTAAAATATTATTTTCGCAGAGTGCAGATCGAACCTACAACCATTGTTTACAGTCAGACCCTGACCTATAATTTGAGTATAAATAATACAAAATAGAATAGCTTGTATTCCTTGTTTATTACGTTTGACAGAAATGAGATCAATTTACGTCTATTCAATACTTAATTCAATAGATATATTTAACTAGCAATTGAGGCCAGTCGTGGCGCAGCGGCACAAATTGTGACTATAAAATGCAAAATCGACTGGTTGTAGGTTCGATCCCCACTCGAGGAGATGAAATATTTACTTAAATTTATATTTCCATTTCTTCGCTCTGGTGTCGAGGCGAAGCACGGCGTTGAGTTCTGCTACTCAACTCGCAATGCCTCCGGAATTCGGTAGAAAGTGGGGAACGGAGTGTCTTAACACTAGGTTCCCTCTGCCTACCCTGCTGTGTGCGGGATACAACGTGAAACTGATTTATTTTATTATTTTTTTTAACTAGCAATCCAACCGCGGTTTTACCAGCCTAAATTTATTGTTATATTATGTCCAAATTATACACAAATTCTGACGTAAAAGTTAACAGTAAAGTTTCATCTAAATATGTTTAGTAATTTTTGTATGAGTGAAATAAACATCAATGTTCACTAACTTTCACATTTATAATATAATATTAGGATTTCAAGTGAATTATATTACATAGAATTTTGCCTAAAGGCTGTTTGTTATTCCAATTGTCGTTTTTCTTTTATGAAATAAAATGTTTTCGTTTCTTTTCCTTAGGGTTTTGTTATTTTATCAGCATTATTGTATATTTACTTAGCATCAAATATTTTTTTAACCTTTAGGGTTTTGTTTAAATGTTGTATTTTTTTTTAAATATGATAGACATGTTTATTTGGTGTGTTTTATTTTTAACATTTGAGGATGTCGTTCGCTCTTTCTTATAAGTATTTTTGTTTTTCCCGACTGCTAAGGAAGGGTTATGTTTTTCGCGCGTATCTTGTATGTATGTAATATTCTTTATTACCTCGTATCTCCAGAACCGCTGAACGGATTTACATATTTGAGGTATCATTAGATTTGTATTAGCAGCCCAAGTGTTCCTAGATAGATGACGTACGCCATTGGACTTAGCGAAAAAAACAATTTTCGTTTCAAATACTACAATATGGGTTTCAAATTCAAGAGCTCAATTTCAGGATTTCAAAAAGGTATATCATGATTATTATTATCATAATAAATTCTAACAAAAAAATGAAAAATAAATAAATATTTGTAAAAACAAAAACCCCGACTGCATCAAACTAAAAAGAAAATAAATAAGCCCAATAGCTTATTAGGATTAACAGTCGGGACCTATAAGTAATTCTTCAATTAATACAATCTTTACCAGGAACCCCGCATAATTTAAAGAGGTCCCGACTGTTAATCCTAATAAACTATTGGGCTTGTTTATTTTCTTTTTAGTTTGATGCAGTCGGGGATTTTGTTTTTACAATTTTTTTTTTTATAGATAATGTATAAAAAAAATGAACGTATGGGAATTTGAACCTACGCCTCTTGGACCAATACGTTCTCATTAAGTAACGTCAATATTTTTATACGTTTTACTACTTATTAATGTTGTTAGCATTGTATTTTTATAATTAATTATTAAAGGGCTTGATAAGGGGTCCAGTGTTTGCCTCCTTCTTTTTATCTTATGTTGGGTCTGTTGGCACGGACTTTGCCATGTTAAGAAAGAGACTTACTGTCGACCACATGAAGACTGATGTTTTACGATGTATGAAAACATATAGATATAAAAAAAATATGTTTTGAACCAATAACTAAGGTGTGTAATTTTATATGTCACAACTGCTCCACAGTGGCTCTGAACAGTAAAATTAAAAAAAGAAAAAATCTTATATAAATCTTTTTTTTTTTAAATAAAAGTGTATTTGTGTACATACCGCTTTATAGTTTAGGACATTTATCTCTTGGGAAATAAATATGTATGTAGTCACAACGCGATATACGAAAGAGAAACCATATCTTCATATAAAATATACAATTCACATACATATCTTTTAAAAGGAATCTTATTAAAATCAATCTGATCTTCTCTGTTTAATAGTCAAAATCTTTGTATTGTTGCTGAGTTTAAGGATATTTTTAGTCCTATAGGAAATATATAAACCTCTATATTAAGAAGTCGAGGCAGTGGCACAAGTGTGTAACTGCAAATTATACGGTTGTGGGTTCAATTCCCACTCGAAGAAATGAATTTATTAATATTTTCATATTTCAGCCCTAGTAACAAGGCAAAACGCGGCGTTGTGTTCACTCAACACGCATCTGCATCTCCAGCTATATACGGCATATAGCGTGAAGCTGAATAAAGGAAAAATATTTAGATTATGACAACGAGGGTGTTGTCGTCGTGGCGCAGTGGTACAGCGTCTAACTATAAACACGATGGCTGTAAGTTTGATTCCTATTCGGGAAATTAATTATTTTCGATTACTCTCTTTAGTAACAAGATAAAGTGCCGCGATGTATAAAACGTTTTTAATGTAGGTGATAAAATGTAATTACGCATTTTAACGTATTATATGCATAAATTTTAATAAAAAATATTTAGTACAATATATATTTAATATTTTCATTTCCGCGCTCTGGTACTGAGGCAAAACGCTGCGTTTAGTTCCGTCTCTCAACAGGCTACGCAACAAGAATTCGGCGGAAAATAGGGAACGGAAGTGTTAATGGCAAACGTTAAGCAAAGTGTCTTACACTAGGTTCCCTGGTTCCCTCTGTCTACTCTGCTATATGCGAAAACAACGTGAACTTAAAAAAAAAACAACAAAATGATATAAAAATAAGCAAAGTCTGGTACGAAATATTAGTTAAGTTGTAACTAACAAGATACCTATTTTCAATTTACATTTTCTATTTATGTTGTTTCATATAACATGTTTTGCTGTCAGTATTGAATTTACATTTAATTAAGATGGTTTGAAGGATATGTAATCTGAATGTAAGATAATGGGCTATTTTAGTTTGGTTAGTAAATATATACCTTTATTGTAGATGAGACTAATATCTTAGTATGTAGAAACAATGGATTTATGTTATATTTTTTTAGTTTCACGTTTTTTTTCACCAAAAAAAAGGGAAAGGTTTTTTTCACGTCACACATGTGTTGAAAAAACTCGGACACTATTTTCCGATATATTTGAGTGATACAGTGTGGTGAGTGGAGAAATGAAACACTGCTTTTTATACCACAGTGAAATAATGAAAATAATTTCCGATGCTATATCGCTGTGCCATGATCGAATAATGTTATTGTCTTTTTTAACTTCAATGTAACTATTTTTTAGGCGTATGCATTTTTAGACATTGCGTGTTGAATGGTGGAACTCAACGCTGCACTTCGCCTCGTTAGGGGAGCAAGAAAAAGAGAATAACCTATGCGTATAATAAAATTATAACCGATCGCTCTCTGTCGTCTGTCTGTCTATATCTGTTTCTGTAATCGAATCCAATATAATCGTTTTTAAAATTTGCGTCTGTTTGTCTTTGCACTTGTGCACGCTAATCTCAAAAATAAGCTATTAGCGATTTAAAATTAAAAGTTAATAGCACACCAAAAAGATCTGTACAAACAAACAAACTGTTAGAAGTTACATTTTCACATTACATAAATAGGTGTAATGCAAATATTTCCACAATTAATACGTATATATATAAAGATTCGCGTCTTTCGACGTTTGTCGACGATACGAAAACTAAACAAAGTAAATTTGCAATTCTCACATTTCAAGCTTGGGGACGTGAATTATAAATTATAAAGCGAGCGTAAATATACGAATAATTCAGGAGTTTAAAGTCTTTAAATTTGTTATAATCAAGCTTATTCGATATTTCTCTCACCTTTACAATGTTGTTATAAACGCGGCGTTGAGTTCCGCTACTCAACTCAAGTAAGGAATGGAATGCCTTAACATCGGGTTCTCTCTGCCTCTCTATTTGCGTGATACAGTGTGAATCTACAAAGCCGTTATGGTGCAATTATGATAAGCCCCACGGCAAATTATTAAAAAGTTTAAATCCTACCAATTTCCTTAAAAACTTATTCCATTTATTTCTATTTACAGTACGGTCGGTGAGTCGTGGCTGCTTTGATGTTACTTTTCATCGAGAAGAATATAATCAGGAGGAGGAGGAGTCAATCGTGACGTAGAGTCACAAGCGTGCGACTGCAAACGCAACAGGTTGTGGGTTCGAATCCCAGTCGAAAAAATTGAATATTTTTATTTCCATTTCCTCCAAATATATAAACGCCCACACTTGCACTGAGTTGTTTAAATAAAGTTATTATTATAAAGTTATTATTTATATTGTGTTTTATAATAAAAAATGTGAGAACTTTCAATATAGTAATAATTAGTAAAACAACAAATAAAAATTGAAATAAACATTTATTTTCCTTTCTTTTCAGAAGAATGGAGCGATTACAGGGCAATGGGGTAAATGATAGGCTTATCGGATGAAGTCACTCTATAGATACGTATATTGGAATTACACGATGCATATCTTTTAATCGTGATTTATTACGGTGTGTTCAATCGTATTCGGGCAAAGTGTTGATCGTAACAGCGATGGCTTTCGATTCGATTTCGACTTGAAGCAATGTTTTCTTTAGCTTTTAGGGTAGGCAGAGGAACCCTAATCCGTTCCTCACTTTCTGCTGAATTTTCGAAGCAATGCGTGCTGAATGACGGAACTTAGCCTCGTTACCGGAGCGAAGAAATGAGAACATTATATAAATAATAACTTTTTTCTCTAAGTGGAAATCGAACCCTCAACCCTCCCATTTACAATCACACACAAATTTATAATTGTAACTAGAAAATACAAGATTCACTCTGATTGTTGTGTACCGTCTATTTGATTTTAATTAATTGTTGCAAGAGTTTATCTTTGTACAGAATTAGCTTCGTACCTTTGTTTATTTTAATTGGTATTTATCTTAAGAAAAGCAAATTAACGTATTAATAATTAGACTGATATGTTGATATACTAATATTGGAAGTAAAAGCGTGTATACATTAAAGGCTATGGTTATGGGTTCGTTTGTTTTTAATAGCAAAGATATCATAATTAATTTTTATTAATCCGTTCTGGTAAACGAAACGCGGCGTTGTGCTCCGCCACTCAATACACAGTCTCGAAAATTAGTGCACAAAGTGAACAAAGGTGAACAGAGTGCCTTAATACTACTAGAATCGACCAGCCTACGCGGAAAAAAGATAGAAACTGTTTCTTATGTTTCGCCATTTCTACTCTAACTTTAGGTATATGTAACCGCATACTCCCGCTAGTGACAATTACAGTAAAAGCTTGCCGATCGTAAACCCACAGTGGGTTCTCTATGGTGAGTTATCTTAGGACTTGTGCAACTCTAACTATTAGCCTCTTGGGTTCTGGCCGATCATAAAATATATATTGTTTATAATGAACCACGCCCCTCTACCACACCCTTGTGGTTCCCCCATTCACAAATAGCTATAGATACTCAATTCGATATTAGAAACATTTCAATATACATATGTATCATTATAGATTGAACGTTTATACTTTTCTCGAGGAATGACTTTGAATAAAAATATTTTCGTTTCCACAGCTTATTGTTTACAAGGTTCGTTGAAAAAGACAGACACGAGCCAAGACAGTCTAAGTAAACTTTTTTTGACATTTTATTTTTATAGCAGGGTGGGCAGAAACAACCTGGGAACCTAGTGTTAGGACACTCCCTATTATCCAATGAATTCTGGAGGCATCGCGTGGTTAGTGGCGGAACTCAACGCCGCGCTTTGTTGTCCCAATAAGCTAGATTTTCTTTCTGTATTATGATTGTGGAAGCTGCACGACGAAAAATTTCGAGCGAATTTAGCAAAATTATCCTATATGTATTTAATATGTTTATTTTACTATCACTTACGTATATTTTAAGCTTTGTTGAAATTTAAACGTGAACAACACGGTATAAGCTGCTAATTACATATTTACGCATAGTTTAGCGGTCATTAGCTGTTTGGGACGCTGAAATAAAATTATATTACAATACTGTGTTAGGTTTAACGCTGTATGGGTATTATATTATAATTTATAATTTTAGGACTAAAAATTGGTATTAAAACTTGTATTTAGATATTTTAATATAATTTTAAAAATTATGAATCAGCTTCACTCTGCATCTCGCACACAGCAGGGTAAGCAGAGGGAACCTAGTGTTAAGACACTCCGTTCCACACTTTCTCCTCGAGTGGGGAGCGAATTTTTTTTAGCTTCACACTATATCCTGCACACAGCAGGGTAGACAGAGGGAGCCTAGTATCAAGATACTTCGCTCCCCATATTCCGCTAAATTCTGGAGGCATTGCGTGTTGAGTGGCGGTCACATTTACAGTCACACACTTGTGCTTTTGTACCACGACAGGCCTCAATTCTTGCATAAAATAAAACGAAAATAAAACGTATGGCTTAGTGATTAGACGCTTGGATGGTTTTCAACAGATTTGGGTTCAAGTCCCGCTACGTTCCAACTGTTATACGTTTTCTAAAACACTATTTCCTAAGTATTGAATGTAATACTTTAAAAGTATTAATAATATATTTAATAACATCAAAAAGAGAATTTTTGTATTAGACTCCCCTTTTTTCGACTGTACGACATATCAATAACAATAATTAAAACTGTTCTGTACGGAAGCTGCGATACAATAAAGCGTTTCGATCTCTAGTTATTATTATTATCTGAAAACTGACTCATTTCGCGCACACGATAACTAAAACGACTACCAAAATGGACTATCAATTGGTTATTGGACATTGCTTTATATACGTATGGTACGTTAATACCGATATTCTTAATTCGGTGGATAGTTCGAATATTGCTACGAGAGTGGGCTATATGCTGTAATGGTATTGAATAAAATCATATTGTATATATTTATCACAAGATAATATATAAATCGTGTAATTGTCAATAAATAAATACGAGAACAGGCAGATAGGCAAACGGGCGGACGGACAAATAAACACACAGGCAAATAAACAAAAAATCTACTACTAGCCAGAAAAAATTAAGTTACACGTTAAGATGTCATCATCATCATCATCATCATCATCACCATGACCCTGGTTTTATCCACTGCTGGACATAGGCCACTCCAATGGCACGCCACTTCAACTCTTCGCATCCAGCCACTTTGTGAATGTCGTAACCTCTAGCTGGAGGATATCCAACTTTACGCTTGACGAGGCGTGGTCTTCATTATAGAACGCGTTTACCCCAACAGTCATCTGCTCTGTGACAAAAATGACCAGCTCACTGCCACTATATGATTTCATATACTCCCTTACTTATTTCTTCTTCTTCCTAGCGTTAATCCCGCCGTTCAGATGTAGACAAGAATGATTATGCTTTATACGTACATTATTTGTTAAGACTGAAATAATTCTTATTTATTATTTTAAGTTTGTGTATACTTCCAAAAACAGATTTGAACAGACAGTAATCAATCAAATATATCACACATATTCCACGATAGTGGTAATTGTAATATGTAGTATTAAAAATAGTTTTTTGACTTCATATACATAGAATACATTATATTATTTTTCCCACATGATAAGTCAGTCAGAGGGAACCTAGACCTACACCCTACTAGCTCTAACCTACTCTACCATACTTCATCTACTTGAGCGATGTTTAACCCAATAATAGCAACTAATGATGAAGATTTACAATAACAAAGCAAACTAAAATTAAATTTTGTATGAAAACAAAATACGAGAAGTTAATCTCAATTGACTTTACTTTTGACAAGGCCGTATCAAGAATAAAGCTACGAATCGAATATCAAAGAGAAGTATTACTGTGTACCCGAATTATGTAAGTATAGAGAATCTGAGTGTTAAATATAGAATATAAATAATATTTTTCTAGTATGAAAAATGTGTACAAATAAAGGTTTAAAAGGCAGAAAGTAGACGACGGAATTTTTAACACTGAAAGAAAGAAAGCTCTGGCTACAGCTCTTTTGCTACTATGCACTTTAGTCTGTCTTCAGAAGAGTTGGACATCTTCCTCTCCTTACAACGACAACGTCAAAGTTGTTTTCAAGAATCACCTTCTGCACTTTGTTATTCCATTACTATGTCCCCCTTTCAATGCCTCTTAGAAATCTTTAAAACTCGCCTGCCCGCTGTAATGTTTAATGATGGAGCCCTACTGTTAAGATACTTCCATTCACCTCGTCACTAAAACGAGGAAATGAAATATTAAATATTCATTTCCTCAAGTAGGAATCGAACCCACAACCTGCTGCGTTTACAGTCGTACGCTTGTACTCCTGCGCTGGCCTGTTATACAACTGGCCCTACAAAAATAATATGTTCTTTATTACCAATCAATACCAAATAATATCTTTTATATATCAGTTATACATACATATATCCAAACGAAATGCAACTACCAAATTCTATGAATAACGATCACTATCTAATATACTCGCAAGTACGAGAATAGCAAGTTCTGAAGAAACTCGACTAATGGAGAATCAATAGAACACATTAGTTCGTGCGGAAACCACAACATCCGCGTCGGCATTAAATAATTTTTGAAATTTATAATATTAAAAATTATGTGCGATTATATTGCTTGTATTTTAATATTAAATTTATCGTTTAGTGTTATGGAAAAATGGATAGGAGATCAATTTTGTGACCAATCATTCTTTGTTGTTGCCCGCAACCCTCTTAAAAAGTTTTGTGGGCAACGACTTTACTTTTCAAATGAAATCAAATCAGCTTAACGCTGTATTCCCGCACGCAGCAGGGTAGGCAGAGGGAACCTAATGTTAAAACACTCCGTTCTTCACATTCCGCCGAGTTCTGGAGGTATTGTGTGTTGAGAACTCAACGCCGCGCTTTTGTCTCGACACCAGAGCGAAGAAATAAAAATATAAATGTAAATAAATATTTCATTTCCTTGTTTGGAGATCGAACCCACAACCAGTCGATTTTACAATCACACTTTGTGCCCCTGCGCCACGACTGATCTCTTATCAATATATTTTTTCCTCTATGTAGATCATTTAAAAATCGACTTTGCAAAGGATATTTTTTGTATTATAACACTTACAATAGCACTTTCTCAACCACAATATTTGTCAAACATGCTAAACTCAGGACCGAAATTATTTTTGTAACTTTTAGATAGTCCAGTCCACGTGAAAGGCTATATAAACTCTTGTTTTTTTGTGCCCCACTGTACCCGATCAAGATTAATTCAGGCTCTCAGAATGTCCAATGTGTGATACAAATGTTAGTTATTTCCAAAATTTGTATATGATAGAAAGATGAAGAATGATTTAAAGTTATATGAACTGGTTAGTTAGTAGTAGTGCATTTTTATTTTAAAACGCAATCGTTAGCATGGTAGTATTATGACACAGGATATTTCTTCGACGGAAATAACAACTTCCCGTTCACACAAGAATCTTTGAAGCTTAAGAAAATAAAGTGTAGAGTAACTTCTAGGAACTGAAATTGAAAAAGTATTTTCTACTTTAATAAGTCCTTGTGAAGTCTTTTTTTAGCTTCAATGTGTATTTATACAGAATAGCAGACAAAGGAAGAGGTTTTATATAGCGGTGAGACGTTCTGTACATATATTATATGTTTACAGTTGCAAGCTCGTGACTCTGCGCCACGACTAGCCTTAAAATATATAAATAAATTAAAAATATATCATCCAACTAAAACACCAGTTATATTCCAATTTTGACAATTTTTAAAAAACCAAAAAAATCTATTTATCACATTTAATAAAAATAAAAGAGTATGCGGGTATTTATTTTCAATATTATAGATATAATTATTTTTAAAGGTTTCATAGTCATAACACAATACATCGCGTGACTGCATCGCTACTTCAGCGATTTCCCATATGAATTTAAAAATGTTATTATTAAAACATCATTAAAACATAAACCTTCCTTTGCGGTAGGGTAAAGACAAATAAATAAGATGAGCGATAGTAACAGGTTCAAATATTAATAAAAATTGATGATTTCTCAGTGCCCATCGGAGTCCAAGCCCAGTAGAGATGAGCTGCGCCACTCCACATATAATGTTACTTTACATGACATCCAGAATTCGGCATAAAGTGGGGAACGCAGTGTCTTAACACTAGGTTTCTTCTGCGTACCCTGCTGTGTGCGGGATACAGCGTGAAGCTGATTTAATTTTTTTGATTTTATTTATAATTTACATGACAATAAGTTGGTACCGTAGTATCTTAACATGGAAATCTATTCTTTCCACCCACGTGTTGGTTTAAGAGGCCTCTTTAGGTGTGCATTAATGGCCACCGATACTGTCTGACCTCCTCACTTTACTTAATCAAATTTGGAATAATTCTATTAGTGGCGCCTGCAAAGTATGTACGTTCTAGAAATTAATTGATAGATCTTTGCTATGTGTGAGTTTTTCTATAAAAATAATTAAACTGGCGTAAGAGAAACGAAAAAAAAGAAGATGAATGAAAACAAATAAAAATACAAACATTACAAATATTTCACAGTAACAAAAATGCAAAATAAAGTCGTCACAATAAAACAAAAAAGAAAAATTGCACTTTCCGCCCATATTTTGAGACATAGCGTGTTGAAACTTAACGCCAACGTTTTGTTTACTGATAACAGCTAGGAAAAGAAGACAAACCATTCGCACAAGTAAGAATTGAACCCACAACCAATAAAATCTGATATAATACACATAATATGTACCTATATCCCATTCAGCATATCCAATGCATATAGAATTTATTTCAGGCCTTGTTTCTTTTTCAGCTTCATTCACAGTAATTGACAGATGCGACCAGCCCGCTCTCGCGTAAATTCGTTTTACTTTTAATATGTTTAGGGGCCTTGTCCGTCTACGAAATAGGTTTTTATTAACTTTAGGTATTTTGAGCATTTTTTAAGTAATCTGACTGCTGTTGATTGATCATGAAGGGAATCTAGTGTTACGACACTCCGTTTGCATTAAGGCACTTCCGTTGCCCACTTTCCGCCGGTGGTACGCAACGCTTACCCTCGTTATAAGAGTAAAGAAATGGAAATATTAAATAATTTATTCCCCTGAGTGGGAATCGAACCCGAAACCATCAAGTTCACAGTCACACGCTTGTGCCACAACACCACTACGACCTCAACAACCTCTCCACTCTACTTCACTCTCCCCTTTACAATATTGGCATAAATACATTGATGATATTTCCTATAATAGAGTTTGGAGTAGTATGTCAAGAGTTTTATCAATCTTGTTAGCAGTCAAAGGCAATGTTGACTTGCATATAACTTTTGATCAAATAATAAATTTGTTCTTCTTCAAACAAGTTACAGTTGAGAGATTTGAAATTTTTGAAATATTACTAATGAGATGCTTAACTTTTTTTTTGTAGCTTCACACTGTATCCCGCAGGTAGCAGGGTAGGTAGAGGGAACATAGCATTAGGACAGTCCAATCCCTACTTTCCTCTCAAGTATTTCATTTCCTCGAGTGGAAATCGAACCCCCCACCTGTTCCGTTTACATTTTGTTTACTTTTGTAGATAAATTTGTTATAAATACGTTATAAATTCGATTCTTTTTTATGTATACATTTAATTAACAATCGTGGCACAGCGGTACAGCTAGACTGTAAATATGATTTTTATGAGTTCGATTGCTAATCAGGGAAAGTAATTATTTTCATTTCCTCGCTCTGGTAATAAAAAATGGCGCGATGTTGACGTCGGCCACTTAACAATGTCTTAAAAAATTAGGAGGAAAATAGCATAGTTAAGTCTTAAAATCAGGTGAGGCCGTGGCCTTATGGCACAAGGGTTTGACTGTAACGCGTCGGTTGTGGGTTCAATCCCCACTGAAGGAAATGAAATATTAATTTAAATTTATATTTCCATTTCTTCGCTATGGGGTCGAGGCAAAGAGCGGCGTTGAGTTCCGCCCCTCAACACGCAATACCTCCCAAATTCGGCGGAAAGTGGGGAACGGAGTGTCTTAACTAGGTTCCTTCTGCCTGCCCTGCCACACTGCCACCCTGCTATGTGCGGGATACAGCGTGAAGCTGATAAAATAAGGTTCCTCTGCCTACCCAACCAGCGATGCGAGATATAGTACGACGTAGACTATATTTTTTAAAAAATAGTTACTTGTATCAATATTGATGAAACATTAACCTACCACGTGAGCGTCGAATAGATGTTCATTCAATTTATTTTATGTCAAAATTTGTTGATCACATGATATAAAATGTACAAATGATTTCATGACAGTGAAAAACACGGAATAAAAGATCATAAAAGATATGTATCAATGCTATTGTATATATTTTTTTACAACTTCACACTGTATCCTGTATATAGCAGGATAAGCAGAAGGAACATCGAAACCTAATATTGTTACACTCCGTTCCCATTAAGACACTTCTCTTCCCCACTTTCTGCCAAATTATGAAGGCATTGCGTCTTCAGTAGCGGATCTCAACACCGCTCTTTGACTTATTATCAGAGTGAGGAAATTAAAATATTGATTAAAAATTCAGCTTCACGCTGTATATAGGCAAATGCAACCTAGTATTAAGACATTCCGTTCCCCATTTTCTACCGAATTTTGTAGGCATTGCATGTTGAGTAGCGGAACTCAACGTCCCGCTTTGTCTCGACACTGGAGCGAAGAAATAGAAATATAAATGTAAATAAATAATTCATTTCCTCCAGTGGCAACTGAACCCACAACCTGTCGTGTTTATAGTCGCACACTTGTGCCCCTGTACCGCGACTGGCCTTACGGATATCCCCTCGATATTTAGAACAATAAACCAAAATAACGTTGAAAATTTGTATGTTAATGCTATAAGGTATATAAGATTAGCGTTTATATGAATATAGTTTAATTTGTAGTATTTTGTTTGGTACACGTGATAAAATAATGGAAATGTAACCCATGGAAAGCAAAATCTAATGTACTAATAATAATAATTAAGTATTTCTATTATCGTAGGATTTTTAGAATTCCCTCTCTTAGTACTCCTCTACACTCTCTAATTCATCCACCAAATATGAACTTTCTCAGTTCGTTCTAAGATTGAAGTCGATGCAAAGCTATAACAAAATTTAAGTTAACTTTACCGGCAAATGGCAAAAGCGATAACCAGCTTTAAGTGCATCGAGACTTTGACTTAAGATGGCAATGGAAATTCCAAATAAGTTTGTTCGTTATAATAATTTTGTAGTATTAAATAATATTGAGGCTCGTGGCTCAGGTGAACAAGGGTGTGACTGTAAAGCGACGATTGTGGGTTCGATTTCCACTTGAGGGAATAAATTTATTTTTTTCCAAATTTTAGTATGCACATACAACTTAGTGTTGTCACTCTATATCTGCTTATCTAAATCTGGATACAGCGTGAACCTAAAAAAATGTTAATTTTCATTTTATTTAGGGGATGGCACCGATCTTAAACTAATTAGAAGGTAGCGCAGTTATGTAATAATATTATTGTATTAATATCAATAAGCTTTGCATAAGGTTTTTATTTACTTAGTTAGTTTTTTTTATTAAAATAATTTTTATTAAAAATTCAGTAAGTAAATAACCTAATTCGAGGGCAATCGTGGCGCAGCGGCACAAAGTGTGAGTGTAAAATCGACTGGTTGTAGGTTCGATTCCCACTCGAGGAGATGAAATATTTACTTGTACTAACAGTACAAATAAGTTGTAACAAGCGTATAAGAATTTCGACGTAGCTTGATGAGAACGTATGGCTTAGTGGTCAGAGGGCCTGGTCGGTTTCCATGAGGCGCGGGTTCGAGTCCCGCTACGTTCAAATTTTTATACGTTTTCTAAATAAGTATTTTTCTTTCCTAAGTGTGGAATAACACTTTAAAAATAAAAATGTTAAAATACTTAACTAATACTTACTTAAATGTATATGTCCATTTCTTCGCTCTGGTGTCGAGGTAAAGCGCGGCGTTGAGTTCTGCCACTCATCACGCGATACCTTCAGAATTCGGCAGAAAGTGGAAAACGGAGTGTCTTAACACTAGGTTCCCTCTGCCTACCCTGCTGTGTGCGAGATACACCATAAAGCTGATTTATTTTAAATAACCTAATTCTAAATACATGATCTAGACCACATTTGCAAGGACATGTAGAAGTCACACCAGGAGCTAGCTTCATATAAAACGTTGACAGTGCTGTATAAAAATACGTGTCTAAAATGAAAGATGCAGTTTTCAATCACGTATATTGTGAATATTTGTATTAAATTATATAGTATTAAGCAGCGTTGGTAGAATATTTTAAGCTAATAAATTAAATTTAATGTTTCGAAAGCAATTTATATTATAATATATATTTGTGACCTTCATACTGTATTCCGCTTATAGCAAGATATGCAGAGAGAATCCACAATCAAAACATTTTGTTTCTCGTTTTTGTAGCGGAACTCAAAGCTGCTTTTCTTGAGCAGGTGAACAATATTATTATTTCTCCTGAAGAGAGATCTAGCCCATAACAGTCGCTGTTCCAGTTAGCCACATATGCCTCAATTATATTTAATTAATATGCAACATATTGTTATTTTATGTTGCAAAGAATGAAAAAAATATCTCTAATTCGAATAAGATCTTTAGTTTATAAACATTTTAAATAAAAATGAAACCCACTTAAAACAATGAATTAATTATCTAAAATAATTTGTTGAATATCAAAATGTACGCGATCAAACTAGTAAAAAAAAATATTTTCATTAAAAATATTCTCGTCATATCTATACTCGTGGCGCAGTGGTACAACGTGTTACTGTTAACGCGACGGTTGTGAGTTAGATTATCACCTGAGGGAATGATGTTTTTTATTTTCTCGCCTTGGTAACGATCTTGACACTACATTCCTTATTTTCTTTATATAACGCCAAGTTAAAAAAATTATTAAAAAAAAAATCGATTATTAAAAAATCATTACTCTACTATTACCCAAAGGTGTACTAATGTTAAATTATTTGGACCTACATCCGTATATCAATGAATTTTATGTTAGTATAAAACTTTGCTTCGGGATTTCGAATAAAATTTTCAGCTTGGCTGTTCCACGCCATTACTTTCTTCGTTTTCTTTCACGGCATTTCATTTAAGTGCACATTGCAATTCAAAGATTGATAAATTTTCTTAGGAAATGTTCGAAGGCTTTTACTGTATTGTTTTCAGATATTACATAACCATATAATGTTTTGTACAATACGAAGTTTTGTATTACATTTTATTTAACAAATCTCATATTGTGTGTGATATATCTAACAATGACTAGAGGCCAGTCGTGGCGCAGTGGCACATAGTGTTACTGTAAAACCGACTGGTTGTTGGCTCGATCCCCACTCTAGGAGATGAAATATTTATTTCCATTTATATTTCCATTTCTTCCCTCTGGTGGCGAGGCAAAGCGCGGCGTTGAGTTCTACCACTCAACACGCATTACCTCCAGAATTCGGGAGAAAGTGGAGAACGTCCTAACACTATGTGCCTGATAAGCGGGATAAGCGTGAAGTTGATTTATTTATTTATATACGTAATAATATTAACAATAATAAAAATAGGGCCGGAGGGCAGCTTGTGAGGAGCTGTTGGGGAGAGGCGAGACCTCGGAAGAGGAATTACAATTCCCCGATTTAAAACTATTGAAAATGCGAATGACTGTTAGCCTCATCCAATAGACCAGCAATGAGTCTATCCAAACTTCTTTCCATAATCTCAATTTAGTTTTTCATATTTTCCATAGTTCCTACGCATTATCCAGTGACTGTCTCTGGAAAAATGTCTGTGGTTACTCACAGATGTATCCCGGCTAATGCGTCACAGTAAAACATTTTTATATTCTCTAAGGGGCGGCTACGTGTTGGACCTTTCTCCTCACGCAAGCCTTTCAAAACCGGGTTCATGTGAACCCGAGATCAAGAAAGTAGAAACATAACAACAATTATTGCACATAATACTTTACAAATCGACATTTTATCTTATTCTTTATTTTATATTTTAATTTAACATCAAATAATTTCTTACAGGCAACCACTAAGTTATAGTTAACTATTATTAGAATACTTACATAGGTGCAAGGAGTATTAAATTACATATGGAATTTTCTTAACATCACTTCGGACTATCGGTATCCGCCTAAAGCCGCAAGGCAGAGGGAACCTTGGACTAAAACACTCCGTTCGCCACTTTCCGCCGCGTCAAATGAAAATAATCATCACTCCAAGTGGGAATCGAACTTGCTACCATTGCGTTTACAGTCTATACAATTTCGTGACCACAACCTCAATTATAAAATAAAATATTTAAAATTTAAATTAATTACAATTTTATTCACACAAGAGTACTTAAAATAATGTTTCCTTTTCCTAAAATCGAGGACGCTCCAAATTTGTACGGTAAAGGTTATTTTAACCCATATTAATTTAACTTAAACTGCACTAGTACCGTAACATTTTTATTTTAACCGTGTGTTTGATCTTCACGTTGACCTATTTGTGGATCATGTTCGCTGTGAGGCTACACTCTGAAATAGAGCAGTAAATGTGGCTAACTAAATCATTTTTCTTTTTAATGCGACATTTTTTTAATTTTCGAAGATTGACTGTATAATTTTTATCGATTGATAAATAAAATTGTCGAGCTCAGAGGCAGCCGGGTTGTAGGTTCAATTCCCACTTGGCAATAAGATAAAACAGAGCGTTGAGTTCCTTCATTTAACTAGCAATGTCTCAAACATTATGCGATTCGTGGGAAACGAAGTGTGGTAATAATAGATTCCTTCGGCCTATCCTTCATACATAAAGTATGAAGGTATAGTAAACAAAAATAAAGCATTTACATACAATATTGTATATTGTATATTTTTAAAGAAGAAAAGGATGTCAAGGATTCTATTCATAAATCACAAAATATTTTTCGCTTAGATCTACTAATATAGATGTTGAATAATGAATAGTAATTAATAAACAATAATACATACTTTTTCATGTATTTTTTCCTGACGTACTTACGTACTTATTATTAGATTTATGTATATTACTTAAATTATCACTCAACTGTATTTTTTTTTACTAATATCTTTTTCTCTGGTGATTAAATCAATGTTTTGTGTTCTTTTTTATAAAAGTGGAGTATCTTAAGAATAGGTTCCTTCTTCCTAACTTGCTGTGTGTGGGATAAACCGTTAAAAAAAAATGAATTCTTTCATATTATATCGTATCAAATTGACTGAAACGATTAGTATGCTTAATCACTTATGCGACGATGAAGCCAATTTTCAAATTACCATAATCGATACAAAATTAAACTCTAAAAACTAAACGCTTTGACTTTGCCACTCCATGCATGGTGACATAATATATTTTAGTAAAAGGATTTAGTGATCTGTTGGTTTTTTCTTTAAAAATAGTCAAAACAAAATAACTGCAATTTTCAAGCATACTCATTTGTTTCTGGGACTTAGATTTAGAAGAAATGACGAAGTTCATTAGATTTACCATTCTTTTATGTAATTAACTTAAAATTTACTTAAAATCGATACAATTAAAATATTTTTTTAGAGTGTTATTCCACACTTAGGAAATAAAAATATTTATTTAGAAAACGTATAAAAATTTGAACGGGACTCGAACCCGCGCCTCCACCATACGTTCTCGTCAAGCTACTTTGAAATTTGTATACGCTTGTTTTGTAACATGTCTTATTTATGTTGATAGCATCTCTGTAGGGAGATTTTTACAAATTTCCGATACCCAAAGATAATTACTAAGAATGATCGTCGAATGAAAGAGAGAATGCTATTTATTAAATATTTTTAACATTTTTTAAAGTGTTATTCCATACTTAAAAAAGGTAAATACTTATTTAGAAAAAGGAGAAATGACTATTACCTTTATAAGGCAAAGCCCTAATTCCAAGTCAAAAAAAAACGTATTGTAATTTACAAGAGAGATCTCTGACACTTTATGTTAGCATAAATTTGAACGGAGGCCGGGAACAAACAAATGGAATATCGACGCCCTTCCCTTTAACAGTGATCTAAAGTAGTTGAGATTAGAGTGCGGTTGGTTATACTGTAAATTCCATGTAAAATAGAACATTTGAATGTCTTCTTGAAGGTAACGATTTTGATATATTTATAATTTTTTACGTTTCATAAAATAGGTTCTTTGTTGCACATAAAAAATAAAAAATAAAAAATTGTATCCAAGTCTCAGTCCAGTCATGGCTCAGGGGCACAAGCGTGTCGTGACTGTAAGCGTCACAGGTTGTGGGTTCGATTACCACTCGCGGAAATGAATGAAAAAGTGCAGCGTTGAGTTCCGCCATTCAACACGCAATTCCTCCGAAATTCGACGGAAAGTGGATGGAAGGAAAGCGTGGTAATAGGAGCAGAGTATCATAACACTAGGTTCCCAGGTTCCCTTTGCCTATCCTGCTTATGGGATAAAGCGTGAAGTTAAAAACAAATTTAAAAAAAGAAAAATAAAACATTTTAAAGATTAGTTTACATCCATCACACTAACGAAGGTTACGTTGGGGTTACATAATATCTTAAAATTGCATGAAACTACATTAAATAAGACATTCCGTCTTTAACACTACATTTGATAAAAATATAATTTAAAAAATACCTTAATTGTTAAGTATTATTTAAATTGCACCTTACACAACGCTCATTTAATTGATATCGCGTAAGACGGAACAGAAAGTTATCGTCACATGTTAATTTACCTATGCAAATGAATTTCGATATATTTTTTATTTAATTTGTACTTGACTCTTAACAATTCTTATATATATAATGATAGCATTAACATTAAAATTAAAACATGAAATAATAATTTATGTTTTCAAAAACTCTTTATTGTATTAAGAATTAGTGGCGACTGAGAAGCCACAGTCAATAATATATTCGACGCCAGTAATGCTAGTCGCTTTGTCACTTGCTAAGTAGACAACTAGCTCTGCTACCTCTTCCACTTTTACAGTACGTTTCAATGCGGTTTTTTTTATATTTGACAACCAAAACCGATCATTTTCTTCTTTACTCGCACCTTTGTTTACGATAATATTTGTTCTTACAGCACCTGGTGCGATACAATTTACTCTGACACCGTATTGGGCGACGTCTAAAGCTATACATTTTGTTAATTGAGTTATCCCAGCTTTGGAGACGCAATATCCTATAGCATCTTTATGTATAAACTGAGACAAAACACTTGAAATATTCACTATACAACCCTTACTTTCAATTAATGCTGGTAAAGCGAAATGAGCGGTAGCGAAAACAGATCTTAAATTTATATTCATCACCCTGTCAAATTGATTGATGGCCTGAGGGTCACTTATGCAAGTTGTACCTGCTACACCTGCACAGTTTACTAAAACATCAATTTTTGCCATTTCTTGTTTAATTTTTTTCATAGCTTGTTCCAAATCTGCATCTTTAGAAACATCAACTACAACTTTGATAACTCTAGTACTACCCAATTGCTCACATTCTTCTACTACTTTGAGAAGATTGTCTTCATCTATATCTAATAAGGATAGATCAGCAGATGCTTTAGCAAAATGTTTGGCTATAGCTTTTCCAATTCCTGAGGCAGCACCGGTAATTACAACACTTTTACTAGCGAAATTCATTTTGCGAATAGCGTACAGTACAAAACACACAATTTATAATGGATAAAGTCGTTGCTAATTTCCCAATTATATAGAAAAATAATTACCTCATGTATATTGACAACGTTTAATGTAAAAATTTTTGGGAATTAAAATATTAGGTGAAGTGTGATAATTTTTTTTGATATGATGATAACATTTTTTACAAGAAACGTAAATTTTTGTGCATTGTACTAAATTGGTGAGCTAATAATATAAATAAAAGTAAAATGTTTGTTGATTTCTTTGGTAATATTAAACAGAATAGAAATGAGAATTGCAGTAATTAGAAAAATACGTTATAAAATGCTGTGTCCGTTGTAGTGCAGAGTAACAGCTTTTGTAGTTTCGATTTCTGCGAGAACTCATTTCCCTATTATATTAGAAAACTTAGCAGCTTAAAAAAACAGCTTAAATCCAAGCGTTAAATAAATTCTTGAAATACGAGTATATTTTGGCTACCCTAAATGACTATCTAAATTGTATATTTTAAGCTGCCATTAAAATATTATTATCGTGAATATTTGCATAGTTTGTATATGTATGTAGGTACCAATACATATAATACATTAAATAAATACGGTCGTGGCCCAGGGGCATAAAGGTGTGATTGAAAAGAGACGGTTGTGAGTTCGATCCCCACTCGAGGGAATGAATTATTATTTTTGAATATTTTCATTTCTTCGCCCTTGCACGAAAGCAAAAACGCGGCGTTGAGTTCAACCACTTAACACGCAAATGCCTCGAAAACTTTCGTGCAAAATGGAGTATCTTGTCACTATGTTCCTCTCTGCCTATCCGAGTGCGAGTAGCATTGCTGTGCGGAATACAGTGTGAAACTGTATTTTTTAATACAATAAATGATTTATGTTCAGTTTCACGCTGAATCTCTAGCACCAAACGCTACCTCTGCACACCTCTCTCGCTTCGTCCACTGTCATCAACATCTTTTACCTTTAGTATCGAATTGATACTGAGTTACCGGAGGTCAACTCTTACCGCTCACTTTTCCGTCATAAAACATTTTTGCCATCCTTTCGTCACTCATTTCGATACCAAAGTGATCCTATAAGGATTCCATTTTTACCTTTTGAGGTATAGAATTATTTACTTAGCGCCGGTATCCTACAGTGTGTGTCTTAGAAAGTAATTAAAAAAAAACGTAGCTGTTTTTACTCGACACGTAGACATACTCCAAAAACATTATGGATAGAGAAATATTCTTATTATTTTAAAATACCTATGACGCCGGCCTACAGCGGCGCACATTTATATGCAAATGTACGTTTCTACTGAGAACAAGTGGAAAAGGGTCGCTCGATTGTCTGAACGGTTATGTGATTGATACTCTTCTTTATTTTTATTAGGATTTTTACAACTACAATAAAATATGTTTAAAATTTTCGTGAATTAATGGATTTATTTAAGATTTGTGTATATGGGGTATTTTGGCTCAGTGGGATAGGATTTGACTGTAAACACGATGGTTGTCTGTTCGATACCTACCTGTTTTCAGTGCCCAAAGCGCGTTGTTGAGTTCCGCCATCCAACGCATTGTCTCTGAAATTGTGCAGAAGGCACCAGCGCTTTATCTTTCTACCGGAGGCAGAAAACGAGAATAATTCGTTCGCATCAGTAGGCATCGTATTCACAGCCGTCGCTTTTTCGAGAGGCTGTACCCCTGGCTAAAGTAGTCTCTACATATGTATATCCCTTCATTATTATAATATTAATGCGTAATGGGTTCCGTTTCCCATCCCATTCACCGTGAACGGCAAAAAAGATATATATATTTTAGATCAATGACATTAGTAATGGGTAAACATTTAAGCAGTAGACTGATATACCGTACGCGTTTAGCACTTCGTTCTCTTGCTACTATCCCGGTAGTGATAAAGCAAAAAAAATAAAATAAAATATGCCTTAGCAACTGTATACGATAAAAAATATTTTTCATACTTTTGACCTTTCGAGCTAAATACAGATTAATCACCGTCTGTTACGTACATCCTTAAAAAGTTTCACAAAAAAGGTCGACTGGATCTAGTTTTCAGAATTAGGGAATAACATCGTTATACTTAATGAGTGGATTTTCGTCAAAAAATCTCATTTTCACCAAAAATATATTGTCAAGCTTAATCCTACGGTGACTTTGTAAAATTGCTCCGACTTACGATCTCTAAGAGACGACGCGGTTTCTTGGGGAGCAACATCAATCTTTTTCATTACAATATGAATGTGTCAGCTTTTATCTTCCACGCACGCATTATATGATTTGAATACCAGTTGATTACGTTTTTTTTTACGTTTTGTGATGATGTGCAGCGATTCAGGATCTGACTGTAAACGTGACGGTTGTGTGTTCGATTTTCACTCAGGAAAAATAAATGTTTTAATATTAGGTTCCCTGACTCTGGCTACCCTTCCATATGCGGGGCGTGAAGTTAAGAAGAATGGAAATGTATAACACTTTTTTATATTTTTTCTTATTGTCCTAAATTAATTCGTTACTAAGAAGGGAATGTAGAAATAGTCTTTTGACATAACCTTCTGTCTTTTACTTCTCATATGCTTAGAAACATTGATTAGGTAGCTCAACTCCGCTCTATTTAAACAACTATTCTATTTATTATAGCCCCTTGAGGCTTTTTTCCTTGAGTCCCTCTTATAATAGGGAAACTGACTTCGATACATGCCCATTCTTGATATCGGAGATGTGTTCTTTCATTCTAACACCGATGATTCTCTTTGTTTGACCGATGTATGATAAGCCACAGTCACAATCTAGTTTGTATACACCTGCACTCTGTAAAGGGATGTTACTTTTCACTGGTCTCAAGAATGAAGTCAGCTATTGGTGAGCACACTGGGGATAAACTCAGCCATTATAATGTTTGATAAACCCCAAATCCCGTCCTTACTATGGAAATACTTATTTCAATAGAGAGGATGGTTGAAAACTTTCTACCACCTGGGCCCGACTCATAAAATAGTTGAAGTCTCAAACTCACCATACCAGAGGCCAAGAATCTAGGACAGTACGCGAGGCAATCAAGAAATCGTTAGCGGTATTTTGATATAATAATTATGTGAACTGACAGATGAATGCCATCTCAGTCTACCCGTGACCACGGAATACTGCAAAGTGCTCGAAACGTCGTTTCCAAAAATTTATAATACTAAATATACGCGATTAATCCGTTTAATTAGTCTTATTTACAATGTGTCATAATCATGAAAATCAAAGATCTTACTAGTATCAGCTCTCCATATTGTAATGATTTTATATTAATTAGTTTTAATATTCGCAATAATTTATTATAAAAATGTAAATCAACCTCTTTGTTGAATAAAAATATGTTTTTAAATAAAAATTAGATAGAACTGTCACGAGAGAACATTAATAAAAATGACGCTTGATGTAGTCGGAAAACTATTAATAACTATATAATAATATTTTATAATAATTAGATATACTTTTAGACTTGGAGCGGAAGAATAAACAGAATCTCTAGAATGATATATTGTATTAGAATTTAAGATAAACATTGTACAAGCTTAACAGTATTTAACTTTGGAAGAAATATAAGTTATGTAAAAGCCTCGAGGTGTTTGATTTCTTTACATCTCAGAAGTGGGATGCGCCCTATAGTGAGGTACGTAAAAAAAAAAAAACATGCAACCCAAACTTTACACTGCTAGCTTTAGTATGTATAGCTTTTGATTGTAAATTTAGTCACTTTAGAATTTTCATTGTGTATCTTATTAGAATAGTATGAAGATTGATAAGTGGTTAGCGTACCATAGATGATACCATGGATGATACGGTGAGCGGGCCGTACATGAAGTGGTTAGAGTAGATGATACCATGGATGATGCGGTGAGCGGGCCGTCACATGAAGTGGTTAGAGTAGATGATACCATGGATGATGCGGTGAGCGGGCCGTCACATGAAGTGGTTAGAGTAGATGATACCATGGATGATGCGGTGAGCGGGCC
>JAATLQ010037145.1:24164-48467 GCA_013421005.1 Heliconius erato x Heliconius himera | reverse complement strand
TTTTATCTAATAGTTAATTTAGTTAGGACCTTGAGAAGTATGGTCGTTGGGGGTTATCACTAGATAAGAGCGAGCACTCGCTCTAAACGACATTGCGTATTGAACGCCTATCCAATTTGTATGGCCACTTTAGCGAAAAATTGTATCACGCCACAGCTGGCTATCTAACCAGTGGAGCGATGTTTATATGTATATATAGGGGTCTGTATGTATATATGTGGATGACAATATTTTTTTTTGTTTGTATTCTTTTTTTAGCTTCACGCTCTATCCCGCAAATAGCAGGCAGAGAGAATCTAGTGATAAGTCCGTTCGCAATTTTTTTTTTTGAAAATTTTACTTAAAACAGAATGGTTCCCTATGCTCGCGGTATAATTATTTTCGTTGTTTACTGTGTCCATAGGATTTTTAGGTAAATTTAACAGACTATTTGAACATTTAGTATTAACATGTGGCCGTCGTAGTCCAGGGTCTCAAGGGTGTGACTGTAGCGCGACGGTTGTGAATGTCGATCCTCACCCGAGAACATAAAATATTTATTTAAATTTATATTCAATATTCAAATTTTTTCGCTCTGGTGTCGAGGTAAAGAGCGGCGTTGAGTTCCGCCACTCAACACGGAATGCCTCTCAGGAAACAGAGTGTTTTAACACTAGGTTCCGTCTGCATACCCTGCTGTGTGCGGGATACAGCGTGAAGCTGATTAGGTTTAATTTAATTTTAATTTATTATTATCGTTAGTTACGCCTATAAGGGAAGCCATAGACAAACTGATATACATTTTAATTAAATATATAATTCGTACTCGACTCTATATTTTTTGTTTACTAATAACTTTCTTGGACAACAAACAAATGAATAAAATGGAATTCCTCGAAATATGCCAGAAATTTCGTGAGCTTAAGTAATTTTTTGTTATTTAATTAAAGTCACATAGCGAGACGAATATAAATAGGCTTGGCGTTAAGTAATTGGTTCTTTAAATGTATTGAAATCTTTAACTGGCTTCGCAAGCGAAGCTCCGCTTTCGAGCACATAGTGTCTATAATATGGGCAGGAAGCTGAGAATGGAGTGTCTAAACATTATATTCTTTGGCTAGTATGCTATATGTAAAAATTGAATTAATATTAATGATGTTGTGTATTAGTGACATCAAAATAAAGTAATCGATTAGGACAAATGTTAAATTAAATAAGTTTTTGACTGTGTAAAACTTTTGCAGGAAACTATTTAATCGGATTATTAACTGTCTTTATTTAGTATTATACATACATTTTGGAAACGTTTCGATTTTTAATTTTAAGTAGTCTTTAAATTGTATCAGTTGAGATCGGACGTGGCGCAGGGGTACAAATGTGTGACTGTAACCAAATTCCTTCCATCCCATGAGGAGATATTCTCGAGGGATGCCTTAACAGAAGACACAAGTTTATGTGCGCACTGTTCTACGTTTTCCTGAGAAAGATAAAGACAGAAAGACAAGACAAAAAGCGTCTACTGTGCTATCATCTGCATAGCGATGAATGCCAGAATCCTCGAACATGTCATTGATATGCGTCCACGGGCATGTATTCTGAGTAAAAACCGTCAGCTCAGGAGCACATGGACGGAGCACTAACAGAGAAATGCCATCTGGCCCACCCCAAAGATAGAGCTCGGCTAACAGCTTTTTGGCTAAACTTAACTTCAGACATTGAGCTCTGGTACCGCGGGATGGTCAGTTGTTCCTCGGTCATCCATAGTCGAGCTCAAGGCAAAAAGAACATCCAGGAGATCGGCTTTCTCTTCAGCCCTATTTACCCTAGTATGGACCAAAACGTTATTTCCAAAACATATGCAGAAATTACAAATATTTCTGCAAATATGTATATGATTCTTTTTTATTTTATTTGCAATTTTAATTTTGTGTTGTATAGACAGAATAAAAATAAAGACATTTTTCTATTTATCTGTCTATTTTCTCTTTCTCTCCCTCTCTTTTAGTTTCACTCTATGCTCAGAATACAGCTAAGTAGTCTTAGTAAACATTGTATCCTAACTTTTTAAGTTAAACTCAACATCGCGCTTCGTCTTTCCTCAATAATTTGAAATTTAACCCACAACTGTCGCGGCTATAGCCAGAAACACTAGAAAGATAGAAAAGTAAGTAATAAATAAAAACACAATATTGGAACACCAATTTCAAGTCGAAAATGTAGAAAACAGAGCATCCAGCCAACAATTCTTTGTTAGCTGTATGACATATAGCCAATATCCAATTTGTACTTCCACGTGCTCTAAAACAGGAAATATCGACAGTTAGCATTATTTATAGATGTTTACACAATATCTAGATTATGGGGAATTTGTTTTTAGGTTAGATTTTTTGCTTTTGCGGTTTTTTTGTTGTTGCTTTGTATGTTAGACTATATATTTACTTTTTAAACATTTTTATAACATTGAGCAGTAATTAAATTTCAGTTTTTTTTTCAAAATATATACTTGACAGAACTCTCTGATTATTTAAGACTATGACTGATACATTTCCAGAACGTACAATTTATCAAATTTAATTAGTTAGAGGTATAAAGAGGACCTCGGACAGACGAGGTAAGTGTTAAAGCGCGTAATTAAGGGGTCCATTAAATCTACACTTGGGTCGTCTTCTCGCACAACTCTGAACTCATCGTGCAACGGATGGCACTCGCATGATGAGTCCATGATATGCTAGTAAAGTATTTTTTCTTATGGTACCATTGTGCTGGTGAGACAATTGAGTCCGCTGATGCGAGACGAAATCATGGTTTCATAGTCGTTAGTAAATCGATAGAGTTTAGGCTCGTTAGAATCGTCTTGGCATGTTCTGGTCATTTCTCCTGGTGAAGGCATTTTTTATTTATTCAAGCTAATAATTTATTTCACGTACATCTCATATCATCATATTCATGTCATAATATTACTTAAATATTAAACCTCATTTAGTTCCTATTTACCTTCTAAAGCGCCTAAATAATCCGAAGATGAATGAGTTGTGTACCATTTCTAATATTTTGTAAGCTTAGATTTGATATATGGAGGGACGTCGCTGTTGACAACAGATAAAGTCGGCACTAAGAAGTGCCAGATGGACAATTTGTCTTCTTAAACGAAAATCTCGCTTTTTTCGCAATTTAACTTGTTTGATCGATTTTCTTATTTCTTGAATAATGTAATTATCGTTCTTTTTTTATTAGACTAGTAGTCGTAACAAGACAAAGCGCGGCGTTGAGTTCCATCACTCAACACGCAATGCCTCCAAAATTCAGTTTTATATATTATAAATATAAATATTAACATTTTTTTATTTTTCTTGATAATATCTAAATTATTTTGTTATCTAGTTGAATAGTCTAAAATTGTCAATTAGACATTCATTTCTTTACATAAAAAGAAACTATTGATTTAATGTTTACGATCGTTCTAAATTCGATTCCCACTCGGGGGAATAAATCCGTCACTCAACACGCAATGCCTCTAATTCGGCTGTCTCGAGTAAATTAATTTCATTACTCTAACTTGGTACGTGCGAAACTCTCTAAGGTGTTCAAAATATTCACACTTTTCTCACAAGAAAAATGTTATATAGAATATTCTATATGGAAACTCAGGACATCGATATCGATATGATCAGCTTTGTAACGATAATCAATTCACTTAATGGCTATCAATATATCGAGAGGTTATTGCTTGACTATTGGGTCAAGAGCTGGATGCAGAAGAGTATTGTTTAAAACGGGAAGTATCAGCAGGTTCCTCATTCTAGACTCGAGAGTCTTAGGTAGCTAGATTTTTAAGCAAGTATACTAATATTATAAATTTGTAGTTGAATGTAGTCTGTTTTGTGATTTTTTTGATTATCATATGCTTATAAAGTATAGGATAATTTGTAGTATATGATAATTTATATATTTATGTAGTAAAGTTGAATAGTTAGCTTGATGTTCCGCTAATCTCAGGTCAGAATTGAATTATTTTCACGTATATAACAGGGTTGGCAGCGGGAACTTGGCAACCTTGGCAATCTAATGTGTTATTCTACTAGCCCTGACGAACGCAAACTATTTAACTTTACTAATAGACCGATTAATGTTCACTTAAGAATAACAAGAAAGGTATGTATGAACAAAGTCTGTGGTGCACAACAACTTATATATATGGTTTCAAAACTAGGTTCCCCCTGACTTCCTTGCTATATGCAGGATACAGCGTGAATCCAAAAAAAAATCTTCAATATTTATAATTAAATATAATTTTGTAACATATTACATACCTCTAGCACGAGGCTTGGTGAGTAGCTTCTGGACTATATTGTCATACGCCCCTTCACTCGCTACACCGGAGTCTTTCACCAGCTTCTCCTTCACAGCTATACAGATACCATTGCGTGCTAACAAAGCTTCAAGTTCTTCAAACGCCTGAAAGAAAATATATTTTTTTATATTTTTTTTTATTTAAAAATTATGTCAATTTTAAGGATTTGGAAAGTTGAAAGTTGGTTTGGTTATACTTCCTGTATATATTGAAATTTATTCGGAACGAGAAAAACATGAATATAACTCTGTTTTCCCATTATCCGCCTTATTCTCGAGATATTGCGTATTGAGTTGCGTAACTCAACCACGCTTAATTTTATTACGAGATTGCTGAAATTAAAACAATTCATTGACCCAGGTGGGAATTGAACCCACAATCATCACGCTTATAGTCAAAAGTTGTGCTGCCCGCTGCTCCACTATGACCCCATTTTATTACTTCTTATTTAAATGTTATTTTTTTATAATTATTATAAATTTAAAAAATAATAATATTTAAATAAGAAGTCTCTCCTTTGATCTTTTACTTTGGAATATAATTTTCAATTTCTCTAAATGTTTTCACCGTTTAAAGAAATTATTAGAGGACATATTTATTACAGTTAACGTTAATTCTACAAATTTGCTATGAAAATTGAAAAAAAGAAATGTGTTTTTTTACACAAACATAACAACTTGTTTTGACGCTTGTTTTAGTAAAAGATATAAAAAATGATAAAGACGGACGAATAGAAAATGTCTTTGTATGATGAGGTTGTGACAAAGGGTTGTCTGTTAACGAGTGTAACAGTTGTTGGTGATATTTAGGTTTTTAATATTTTTATTTTTTAGATATTACTTTTTCACATTTATGTTATTATTAATATACGACTCAGAACAGAAAGCCAATGCGGCCCAGGGGCACAAGGGTGTGACTGAAACGCGAGGATTGTGGTTCGATCCCCACTCTCGAGTGGGGATCGAACCTCGAATCGAATGAATGATTATTTCTTAATATTTTAATTTTTTCGCTCTGGCACAAAGACAAAAGTCCGGCGTTGAGTTCCGCCACTCAACAGGCAATGCCTTAAAAAAATTTGCGGAAAGTGAGAATCGATGTAGTGTAGTATAGTCACATTCTTGTGCTTCTGTACTACGATAGTATCAAAAGTAGTTAAAAAATAAAATGTGATTTTTGCGACTCAGGTTAGATAAGAGTGGCGTTCAGTTCATGGTACGTCAGCACGGTGTCTGATTTGGGTTGTGGGTTCGATTCCCACTCGGAGAAAATGATTTTTCGAAATTTAAGCAGAGCGTGGGTAATTGAGGTTTTTAACTCTAGATATCATCTACCTTCTCTGCCAAGTACGAGATACAACGTTACGCAGAAAAAAGATTTATTTTTCAATTATCTGCTAGACTACTTACTAAGAGTGAATTGTTCAAATATATCGAAAATTACTTAAAGAGTCAATTCATTTAAAGCTTACATATATTAATAAAATATTTAAATGTAAACACGAACAGATATATACAGAAAATATTTTGGAGGACCGCCACAATATCAGTTATGTATGACAGTGAGGTAATTCATATCGACAACTTCCAATTTATTGGTCAGTTTAAATGCAATGTTTACAATGTTTGCAATTTAACTTTGGATACTTCGATTTATACTGCACTATATTTATTTGGATTAATATGTTTTACGGTGGCATCTGACACTATAGTACAGTTGCGGGTTCGATTACAATTCAGGGGGATGATTTAGATATAATTAATTTATAATTTACATTTCCTGACTTTAGAAGACAAAGGCGTAGTCGATAAACGCTCCCAATGGCTAGGAAATTAGGCTCTGTATATTTCGCTATAAGACAAAAAGCATGAGACTACCAATTTTTTTTATGTGTAGTAGCGATTTGTGTGCGTTCGAAATTCACTTGACGAATTGAGTATTCTCAACTTGTTAAGGAATATTATTTTTCCCCTAACTGATCAGACAATGCAGAGGGAATCGTTCCTTTATGATTTTTCTCGAAAATCAGGAAAATCTATTAAAAAACCAAGAATTAAGACATTCAATTCTTCAATTTCCATTCATTTTGCAAGATATTGTATGTCAACATACATTGTAGTAACCGCGGCTTATATTCCAGAGCGAGAAAGTGAAAACATTTTTAATATACTTATCCCCTCAAGTGGCGATCAAACCCACGACCATCGCTCGTACAAAGACACTTGTACAATATAAAATATTGCCTTAACAATAAACATTAGTTGAATATTCAATGAATAATGAAAATTATTAGCAAAAGCCTAAAATGATTGGAATACTGTATGTACTGTTAACGTGTTAAATCAAATTGATTTAGCAGGAATTAATGCGCTGTTATGTTTGTTTCAATTGTTCTAAATATTTTGATGTCGGCTGTTTTTGGTTATAAATACGTTTAAGTTATTTAAATAGAATGCGTGGAGCGACTAATTTATGAAGATACATTGAGTTTATTTCTTTATTTATGTATTGATTAATTTTTTATTTATTTTATTTTGGAAATGAAAATATTATTATTTAATTTGGAATTTCCTTGAATGGGAATCGAACCTACAACGTCGCACGCTTGTGCTTCTGCGCAACGACTGGCTTCTATATATGTACAAATGTATATAACACTTATGTATTTTTTTACATAAAACTTTTCTGTTGCTGAGTGACTATCAAACAACGCACAGCTAACTACGGAGTGTAGAACGATGAAATTTGACTTACGTCTCATGGGAGCACTAAGTCCTCATTCACACGACAAGTTTTTAACGGGAGTTAAAAAAGCATTGAAATAGAACAAATGCATTTGTATGAATACGTTCACACGTCAACGCTTTTAAAATGCGAATGCGTTTTGCAGAAAGCTGGTCTGGACGCTGGGCGTTGGAAATAGAATATAAGAAACATCTTACTTATTCACTGAACGATAGTGATATATTATTTAGGTGACCAATATTGTATATTTGTGTTTATTTATTTATTTATTCTTAGTTGGCGCTACTTTTAGTGCGCCGCGAGCTTCCAAAGCGGTCGCACGTGTGTAATGTAATTACCCCAACGGAACATGAATACGATATCGTGTAATGTAGATCCCAAGTGCGCATTATAGATGTTAAATCTCGAGCACTTCTTCAAGCAAAATGATTGCCAAAATATTCTAGGAAAACGTAACCACTAATTTCTATCAGAACTGGGAATCCTCTAACAAAGAAAAAAAAATCATGCTGTTTTCAAAAAATCTTCAATGTTGTTATAGCTTTTCAAAAGATCAACTGCCTTTTAAAATCTCTTTATTTAGGATTTTTTTGTTGCTTTTTTCGTATTCTAGCAACACAAATCTCTATTGCTAGTAATTAAGCATCTACCATTTCTACGTCTACTGTAGTGATAGACGGCAAAAAAGTGATTTAAAAGTGTTCTTATAAACAAACAAATTGCGAACGTTATAAAACTTTATTTTACTCCCTTGAAAATAAGATCTCAAAGAGAATTTCCCAATTTTTTTGCAGGATCGTGATAAATTCGGTATTTCTATTTATAATTCATCCAAACGAAATTGTAGTCTTACATTAATTATATTTAAAAATATTACATACCTTAATACCGTAGCTAGACTCTTCATAGATGATAGACACGTAACTCCATCCCAGTTTCTTTACAATCTCGACCATAGCCTGTACCTGATAAAACATACATTTTATATAAAACATACATATTTATTACAATTCTATTGTAATAAAATTTTGTAATGTCTATTACCAAAGATGTTGAGCATGATTCATATCAAATTATTATTTTTTTGAATTTGAAAATATGTTTATTTGAATATATATATTTTTTTCACCCTTTATTCATAGAGGGATAACGGATCGCCAAAGACTATAGTCTCTTTCGTATCTCTTTCGCTTCATCCATTGTCATTAACCTCTTCGTACCTTCCCTGTGGGGTTCTTATGCTTCACGCACATAATAGGGTAGGGAGAGCAAGCTAGCTTCCCATTAAGACACTTCCGTTTTCCTATTTCTGCTAAATTCCGGACGCATTGCATGTTGAGTGGCGGAAATAAACGCCGCGCTTTGGCTCGGTTTTCACCGCAAAAGGGAAATGAGCGGATATTGCATAGACTGAACGAACTCTTTTAAGTAAAATAAATTCACATTTACTTCACTCCGGCCCCTAGAACCGGGCGAGTTCATTTAAACTCCTGCTCACTCGGTCCTTTCCAACCGACTATTTATTGATGGAAATGCAGTTTACTCTTGGGAGTTCAATGTTGTCGTTGATGGATCCGCTCCACATGCTGTACAAACCAGGCTTCTGTCCCTCGTTACCATAGGGAGGAAATGAAAATATAAAATATTTCATTTCCTCTAGTGGGAATCGAACCCACAGCCTGTCTTGTTTACAATCGCACGATTGGCCCCTGCCACGCCACGACTGGTGCAGTTTCATAAATCTTTTGTCAAATTGAATTTCTGTATTACTAATAACACAGAATTTATTTCTTCAACAGAGATATACTATAAATTCTATACCTAAATTAGAATGTATCGTAAAAACAAATGAATCGTGGATCGTTATTTTGTTATCTATTTCTGTATATAACTTTTGTTGTGTACCAGACACTAGTGTCATAGTGTGTACAATAAAATCAAGAATTTATATGTATGTAGATTTTGTTTTATGATTTTTATCACATTGCGGGATATACACAGAAAAACGTAGTGTTAAGACATTCTGTAAACCCATTTTTTGAGACAATGGGTTTTGAGTTAGGGAACTCGCCGCTGTGTTTTGTCTACCATAGCAAGGGTACAAAGTAATTAATTCCCCTGAGGGGGACACAAATTTAGTTATTAATTTCTCCGTGAGCGAATCAAACCCACAGTGTAACTCTGTACTGCTGCGCCACAACGGCCTAAATACCATTTAGTCCTTTTTTCAACACTTATTATAAGGAAAAAATACTACATGATATTTAAATACTTATTAACCAAATCGGATTCAGATTGGAGTGATATATCAAAAATGTTTTCAAGTGATTTATTTATATTTTTTGTTTACTTAGCAGTTTGGAAAATATATAAAAATAAGAAGTTTATTACAATAAATGATTAAGCTTTTATAATAGGTAAGTAACGTAAAGAGCTTTTCCGCTCGACTTATACGAGCTTACAATCGACTTTTATAGTACTTGGGGCCAATAAATAAGATACAGACGACAGCATGTTTCTACTTTATATCATCCCCAGAGTATTGTTTGTGGAATTGAAATTGTCATCTTAAATAAGATTGTACCTACGAGTACCTACCTACTTTGTACATATTTAATAAGTTTTCAATGACAAGTAATTTTGCAAGATTTTTTTGCAGTTTTACTCCTGGCTCCACTTAGTAGAATATGCTGACTGAAAATAGTGTTAAGTCACTCCGAGCCATACGCAATGTCCAATATTTTAGATATTACGCGTCAAGCGGTGGAAGTCAATGTCACGTCTTGTCTTCTTACAAACGCAAGGAAATAAAAATAATTCATTCAGCCAAGTGGGAATTGAACCCACAACCATCGCGTTTACAGTCATATGCAGTGCTGTTGCGCCACGATAGCCTCATTCATTTATTACTATATATAAATAAAAAAAATGTCATTCTTGTTTATTTATTCCTTAAAATAAGAACATACATTGGATTCTATAGATTTAAATCTACCTTTTTATTGCATTATACCTATATCAGTCGGAGTAGGCCCCCTTAAAAATATTTTTTTATAGAAAGTCTAATTTATTTCCAGAAAACGTATTTTTTTATCGTAGCTGAATTTGAACCCGCACCTAATGGAGACTGATTATCAAGCTACGTCAAAATGTCTAAAAAACCAAACTTTACTTTACCTGATGATGATCAGATGGTATGGTTCTTGTGAAGTACTCGAAACGAGCTTTATTTGATAGTTCCGGCGACGTCGAGAAGAAGGAAACCTGTTGACATAATTAAAAAGTTTTTAAATTTTCGATAATGGAATAAACTTTGTTTGTCCAAAGTAAATTATTAATTAAACTTGCGAAACCGCGCGGCTTCGCCCGCTTGATATTTTAATTATTTTTAGTTTTCAATAAGATTAGTAAGAAAATATAAGCCTAAATAATCAAAATAAGCCGAAAACGAATAATAAGTAGAGTAAACTCCTATTTTTGGAAAAAATACCTGAGTAATTGAAATGTAAAAAATAATAATAACTTTTACTTAAACTTTTTCGGGTCGGTCAGACCGTGCGGCTCGTGCGCTAGCTTATTTTAATTTCATTAACTTAAATAGATATTTATAGTGCTTTTTAACTTCATACTGTATCTTGCATATAGTAGGGTAGGTAAAGGGAACCAAGTGTTAAAATATTCCGGTCCCCACTTTCTGCTCAATTATCAAGATATACTCTGTTGAGGACTATATATAATGTATATAAACTAAACTAAGCTTAACTAGCTTCACGCTTTGTCCCTAGCGGGGTAGTCAGAGAGAACGGAGCGCCAAACGTTACGTATAACGTATAATGTTTATAGATTTTAGATATAGATTTTTCGTCTCTTACTGGCAATTTAAATTAAAAAAAAACATTTTTTTCATCTTTACATTGTATTTCGCTTGTAGAAGAGTAGGTGAGGAAACCAGATGTTAAGACATTGCGCTCCCCACTTTCAGTTAATTTCTATACGAAGTTACATTATTCTACGAAGCTTTATTCAATTTGTATATAAAAATTCCGAAGCTTTTCAGGTCTGGTAGGTGTTTATTAATGAAAATAAGTGAGCAAAGTGAGGTCATTTATCATCGACGGATCCCTGAGGTCGGTGAGAATGGGATCGTTATCTAACAGATCAAGAAATAACCGTATTTCTTTTGTAAGAATGCGAGCTTTACTATAAAAGCTCTTCCATGTAACGAATAGGGCCTTAATCTTGAAATTAGGGCAAAAAATATTATTTTTTAGGGTTCTGTACCTCAAAAAAATGAAATCATTAATGATTTTTTTTTGTCGTATGCCCAGGCCTTTATTAACGAAGTGCGTGGAGATATCGGGCTAAAATTAATATGAAATATCCAGCAGATATACAAAATCATGAAATTAGTACGGAACCCTCGGTGCGTGACTCCAACCTGTATTTTTTTAGTCTTACGTTACGGGTACAGAATAACACAAAAAAGAATATTAAAAAAGCACTTTAATTTTAAATAAAATTGGAAAAGGATATTATAGTTATGCAATGAAATAGGCAGTATAGAGTCTATTTAAGATTATTTTACTTTAAAGTTCAAAAAGCTTTTCAAGAAATTATAAATTTAAAGCCCAAATACCTTTGAAGCTTTCGTATTTTATAATTATACTTTTACAGGCCAATTTGAAATTTATAATAGGTTCAAACCTAAGTTCTTTTAATAACTGTAGATAAATTTTTAATTTTTGCTTTAATATAAAGTAATGACCGTCGTGGTGCAACGTTTGACTATAAACGCGAGGGTTGTAGGTTCAATTACTACTAGGCTGAATAATTAATTTTAATTTTTTTATAATATTTTTAATATAATATTATTTACGATATACGAATTATATTGGTTAAAACAGTTTAATATAAGTACAGTCATGGGTCAAAGCTAGTTTATAAAGCCCTCATTTCCTTAGGATGATCGGCAAACAGATAAGATTGCTAAATGTCACCCAGTTGCGGTTAATGTCCGGAATTTGCTAACTTTGTTTCAAGACATTAGTTAAACTTAAAGCTTTGTGTAACAGAACGGTTGGCCGTTTTGATGAATTCGAATAAAAAAATAAGATTGATTAAAAATTATAAGATAACTATGCTCTCCACTTTTCATATACTTTTTTTATTATTAGGTCTATATAGAGCTCCACTCTGAGCACTGCACTTTTCTCAACCAGATCGAGAAATCAGAATTATTGATTTAGTTATTCAAACCCTTTAAAACGGAATAAATATTCTTCTTATTAATTTTCAAGTACCTGAGGTATTTTGAATAGCCGCAGCAGATTTGCAACTTGTACAGACGTGACGCTGGATGCAGCACCCACTACACCTGAGATGACTTTCCTCCTGGCTGTTGCATTGCAAGCGTATTCTGCATCATCTATGTTGCTTATAGATCCTGTATAAAAGTAAAGTATCAATAATTTCCTTAATTAATTAAATTACATGAGCAATGTGTTATTTAACTAATTATTCACCTTCGATAGAGTCTACACTACACTACTGTATTATAATATATATATAAAAAAATATTGATACATTATTATGTATCAATATTTTGTTACTTGAAGTTATTCAAATTTATTACTAAGCTACTTTTAAATAAAGGCGAGTGGTGGCGCAGTGGCACGAAGTGTGATTATAATACCGACTGGTGTAGGTTCGATCCCCACTCGAGGAGATGAAATATTTACTTAAATTTTTATTTCCATTTCTTCGCTCTAGTGTCGAGGCAAAGCGCGGCGTTGAGTTCTGCCACTCAACACGCCTCCAGAATCCGGCAGAAAGTGGGGAACGGAGTGTCTTAACACCAGGTTCCCTCTGCCTACCCTGCTGTGTGCGGGATACAGCGTGAAGCTGATTTTTTTTTTAACTTTTAAATCTAGAAAAAGTTAGTACCTTTAATAAAATCCACTGCCATTTCCAGTCCATACGTGTCTCTATCGCAGTCATCTAAAATATGAGCACCAATTGTCACCCCCGGGATGAGCTTCAGCTTATTATTAATAATATCTAAAGTATATAACATAGTTTCTAACGCTTGAACACCTCCTTGCGGCATTACTGGACCACAAGTCATACTCTCTGACCTCTCGTGAACCATCATCAGACCTCCCAAAACCAATTCTCCTTCAATCACTGCTTCCCTCTTAATTGGCCAATGCTGATGTTTCTTGTCTTTCAGCTCCCCCAACTGGTCTTTGGATATGTTCAACCAATCATTTTGCTTGTCCGGAATCATATCATACCCTACTAGATTCCTGTCTAAATATTCTCTTTCTCTGAAACTGGTGAACGGATCAAAGTAATTACCAATAGACACATATGGGTCTAGTATAAGCGGCGCGTCAGTTTGCTTGTGCCTGTGTCGGTGGTGATGTCTTGTATTTGGATTAAGAAAATCCTCGCTCAGGGAAACCTCGTGTTTCATTTCTGACTGTTGGAGCACGAGGAACAGCGTTGTGGTCGCCAACCAAAGCTGGCTGGGACGCATGATAGAGAAGTGAATTTCATACCATCGTTGGTAAATGCTGTTTCCATTGTATTAGAAACATTTTGATCTGCAACAATAAAAATATTATATAGTTACTGTGATTTTCAGTGCTTAAGGTTTAATAAATCTTTTTTGTCAGGGTCAAGATTTTATTGCTTTTATCTACATCAGAATCAGAAACTTCAATTGTAAGGTATCTAATAATTCCCATTTTATTATCAAATAGAAACATTTTTTTAAAAGATTGAACTAATTTGTGTCCCACAGCCATTACGTGCCAGACCTTTTTTATCGGCTCTAAGAAAGCGTCAATTTATTTATTTTTACATTTGACAATGTGTCTATTTATTCATAACCAGATTTATTCTGTCTTACGTTTACTAAAATAAGTAAATATCCTAAGCAAGATACATAAAAAAATAAAACCCAAAAAATGTTAGTCAATATTTATTCACACTACTCTTTCTCAGCATTCCCAAGTAAGACATGGTTAAACAACATTTTCTTAGCTTTTTATTTGAAATAACAATAGCTTTACGAAATTCTACCGCAATTACCTTGAGATTTAAATGCGACCCAAAAAATACGTAAATAAATCATATATAATTCTTGATGCCACTTGATATTACACGGTTGTTTTGAGGAAACGCAAATAAAAGGATCGACCGTCGTCACATTAAATATCTAATACAAGACAGACAGAATTACCCAAAATTCTATAAGGGAAGCAACCTTATGTATATAAGGATTAGGCTCAAATTTTCTTGTCAACTTGATCCAAATTTTTCCATCCTTTTCTCCGCGGTAACTAAGGTAAATTATTGATTCTGTTAAGTTGTTTCGGCGATCTTAAATGCTCTCCCATTAAAATTGTACTTGGATGTTTTGTTTGGCATTGAAATAGGATACGTTGAGCTTGGAGAAGACTCGTTCATATTATAAGCAGAAATAATTGATAATTTATGTTTTGTAAGGCTTTTTTTAATAGAGTATTAGGCATTAAATAAATGGTATGTTAAGTTTATTAATTTATATTTGATCTTTTTTGTTCCATTTACTAGTGACTATTGCTATATGTATATGTATTTATACTAATGGTAGCCCATAAGTTGTATAGACTACAAAATTACCAAGCAAAAACGTAGAATCTCGCTATTTTCCGTTCCTATAATGATGTCTCCTCTTGGAAATTCTTCTCTAAGTGCTTCCTTACACTTTCTAATGTAAGTTTTTATGGTCAGCTTCAATTTATATCCCGCTAGCTTTTTATTTTATCCCATTAAGACACTTTTGTTTCTGACTTGTTTTGACACCAGAGCAAGAAATGAAAATATAAATGTAAATAAATATTTAATTTCCACGAGTGGGGATCGAACCCACAACCAGTGGATTTTACAGTCACACTTTGTGCCCCTGTACCACGACTGGCCTCAAGAACGGTGAATGGAGTGTATTAATACTAGGTTCCCTCTGCCTACCCTGCTGTGTGCGGGATACAACGTGAAACTGATTTATTTACAATCTTTCTGTAGAAGTTTCTGACATAGAATAGAACACAACTGCTATATTTTATAATGTCAACGTTAAAGCTGTCTTCTAAACTATCTAGAAATTTACTCATATTTGTGCATATATTACAAAACTGGTAGCCGCCTGCAACTTCGTGTCAGTGGATGTTTTGACGTTTCTTAAGCTACTTTCATGAAGCAGTTACGCAAAGTGATTTTGTTATTTGATTTTAGCCCAAATTCGAGATTGCGCGCCTACTCTGCTTATATGGGATACAGCTTAAAGATATAAGAAATCATGTTAATAGTACACCAAGAAAATAACACGCTGTATATTTTTTCTGTATTAATTACAAGGCACCAGAGATGCATGACTTAAAACATTATTCATACGGCGACAAATACAAATCATTCACAATCTACATAGAAATGATATCACAAATGCGCCTTTTATTTCTCACAGAAGGCAAGATTTAGTATTTCTCCAACGAAGTCAATTATTTGACAATTTCACGCGAGGCGACATTCTCCGCACATTGTGGAGCACCATGTATAAAACATGAGCATTTAATGATGTAGAAATCTCAGTGTTGCGTATAGGCTTACATACATATGTATATATATTATACATGCGTGCTTGCAATATCTAATATAAGCATGCATAAATAAAAATCTTATATTTAAATTTATTATTTCTAGCATTATCAAATAAAATTTCAAAATAAGATTAGAGGCAGGTGTGACACAGTGGTACAGCGTCTCGCTCTAAGTGAATTATATCACCATTTGGTGGGATTTAAATTGTAATTCGCTCAATGTTATTCAGATCCCAAATTCTTGTGGGAGGAGGAAGGAGTGTCTTTATAATAGTATCTCTCCTGCCTGCCTTATATGCATGAAGATGTTAAATCTTGGTGCAAATTCAAAATTTTCTATATAAAAATTGTAGTCTCTTAAATAGATGAACTGACTCCACGTTATTTTTACTCAGTAATAACTAAAATATTATATTATTTTATATTTAATAAGCAATGTCTCAAAGCAAACAGGTAACGAAGTGTCTTAAAACTGGGTTCCCTTTAACTAAAGCAAGAAGCTAAAAAATGATGAAAAAGCTAAAAATAATATGAAGCTAAAATAATCTTAAATATCAACTTTTCTTAAATTCTAATTAACAGATTGTATACAAAAAATATTTAATAATTCTAAAAAATAATAATAAACGATTGAAATTCCTTTTAAATATTTAAAAACCTAATCGTGTATTGTTTGAAAAGTATCCAAATTAGGATCATTCTCAAAAAAAAATGTACAATTATATATATTTTTTGAATTCTCAATGTAATCATAATAGAAAATACGAAATAATAGGAAACCCTCTCCTGAATGCTATTATCACACAGGGAAAGTATATTCTAGAAATATTTTTAGGCAACGGCCTACTCTACAATATGCGCTATTACGTTAAAGATAAACTAAAGTTAACTTAAATTACCCGGTCAATTGCGAGTTGGACTCGCCCACTTAGGGCTTCGTACCAATACTGTAGTACTGTAGGTAATCGGAAATTACAACTTATAAAAACAAAAATATGCGGCCGTATGTACTCATATTGTATCAAATGAACCATATTTTTTCTTCTTCATCCTGGAATTAATTCCAGCATTTGTTGTCACGGTCTGTCTACCTGCTCAATTGCCTCTACAACAGACTAAGAGCCGAGCCCTAGTGAAACCGTACTGTAATCTGGAAGGGACGAGGCAAAGTGCGGCGTTGAGTTCCGTCACTCAACACTTAACGCCTCCAGAATTCGGTGGAAAGTGGGGAACGGAGAATCTTATCACTCCCTCTGCCTACGCTTGATGTATGCGGTATCCAGCGTGTAATCTAATCTAATGTATAGATACATAACGATACTAATAACTCATTCTCTCGAAAGGGATCGAACCCACAACCGTCGCGTGACAGTCATATCCTCGTACACTTGCGCCACGATGGCCTCATTTACATAAGTCTTATTTTAAGTAATATCTAAAGAAATTTCTAGGAAATATAAATAATAAAAAGAATTGTATAATACAATGGCAAAAGTACGGACCACGAGTCTGTAGTATAAGAAAAAAATATAATCAAAAAAACATTATAAATGTAACCTAGAAATAGCTTTAAATGAGATGATTTAACATTTTTCGTGAGAATGATCCGTTAATCTGGAAATTACATTTTCGAGAGATCTTCTTATCAAAAATGCCAAACATTTAAAGGGCTAACGAAATTTATTATTTGACGAGCATTTATTTTAAATCCCGTCCTCCACCTAATAAGGAGCTATATAGTGATTGGAATGGTTTTTTTACGGTAGCCGATATAGTATTATTTTATATAGAAAGGTGGGTAGAGGAAACCGAGAATTCTATTTTCCGAACATTTCTAATTAAATAGTAGAAGTCAACGATGAATTTAACTAATCATTTCCGGAAAAAAAGTATAAATCTGTAGATACATATTTATAATTTATATAAACATGTAGTAATATAAATATGTATACACATTGATACAATATGTAGACACATAAATGTTATAATTTATTATCTTAATCGGGAATCGAATTCATAACAATCGCGAGTATAGTCAAAACTTCGAAGCTAAGTTCGAACAGTTAGGGGGAACCTAGTGTCAAGACCTTCCATTCTTTTTTTCTGCGTCAACTTGAGACATTTCGTGTTGAGTCGTGGAACTTAACTCTGTAGAGTTAAGTTCCAGCATTGTTTTTCTAACGTCAGAATTAGTTTAGCTTTAAAATTTTGCAGAATAATAAAAAAACCAGCCCTTTACTAGCTCTAGCTTCACCGATATACTTTCGTGAAAATTAAAGCAATTTTATGATACGAGTTTTATTTGTTTAACTTTCAATTTGGGAGTTCGGGTCGTCTACGTCTAACGTAAATACGTTACTTTACTTTAAATTTACATTTAATTTTTCAATTCCAAAGTGTTTGTACATTTGATTTCACTTAATTGGTTTTTATTCTACATAAATTTGATTGCTTTCCTGTTTTTATAATCGATTTTTGAAATACTTTTTTTAGACATAAGATTTTTTATGTTGACTTAAATTGACTGGTGGAACTCAACACTGCGTTTTGCTTTGCGTGGCGCAGTCGGACATGCATGTGATTAAAAACACGACAGTTGTAGGTTCGATTCCCATTCGGGGGAATGATTTTTTAATATTTTAATTTCCTCGTTCTATTAACAAGACAAAAGTAAGGTTGAAGTAAACTTCCACCACTCAACACGCAATATGTTGAAAATTCTGCGGTAAGTGCGATACAGAGTGTCTTAAAGTTAGGTTCCCTCTGCCTACCCTGCTCTATATGGGATACAGCGTGAAGCTAAAAATCAAAATAAAATTATTTTAATCCATATTACTCAAGATTATCTACCTATTCACATAAGTACGTTTCGTACAATTGTAACCGCCAGGAAATTTACCAAGCATTGGCTAATATAATTTGTAAAGAACTCTTATCTTCTTATTAGGGGTAGCAACAGCCAGCATAATGTCTCAAAACGCTGATGTTAGGGACTTAAAATTAACATTGCTATCTCTAGCCGGATACCTGTTTTTGTATCTTTGCTGATATTATGGTTTTGGCTTGAAAATTTTACGTATGGCTTTTGTATGTTTATTTGGAATATTTCTAGAGGCCATTCGAGGCGCAGGGGCACAAGTGTATGACTTAACCGCAACTGGTTGTGAGTTCAATAACCACTTGAGGAAATGAAATATTGAATATTTTCATTTCTTCGCTCTTGTGTCGAGGCAAATCGCGGCGTTGAGTTCTACCACTCAACGCCACGCCTGCGTTGAATCTAGAATTCAGCAGAAATGAAGTGTCTTAACACTGGTTTCCCTCTGTCTACCCTGCTGTGTGCGGAGTACTTCTTGAAGCTGATTATCTATAGGTATATATATACCTTCCGTTAGAGTGGCTAGCAGACAACGCACAGCTAAGTGGCGTAGAAGACTGAAATTTGCTTGCAACGCTTGGTAAGTGTCACTACACTACCTACTACTATAAAATTTCCTGAAATATCTAACGTAGAAAAAATAAAATTTCAATTTTACGTCCTAAAGTTCGTAGGTAGTTATAGGTGCGGGCGACAATTACTTTATAATATATGTATTTATTAGGTATATAACTTGAAGCTACAGCCATCGATCGCAGTCGAGTTTTATTCTGCGCTACAATATATTGCTTACGATAATATGAGACACACCTGTAACATTTTATACGGAAGAATTTCAAAGTTATTTATTTAATTCATTTTATTTGACTAATACTCACAATGTATTCCGTAAAATACTTCTACTACTTCTAGGTCTATTTTTTTTCTATAGGTATATCGGTAATTCAGTGTAGTAGTAGGGACACTCTCTAATTTCACAATATGACTTTCGATTTTCTAAGTCCAGTAGTTTTGTTTGTGTGTTGAGTATTATTAACTTTTTTATATTAGTTTTATTTGTGCGTTGACTATTATTAACTTTTTTATAAAAAGTTTTCTTTTCCCGACTTTTTGCCAAAACAAAAATCTTCTGCATTTTGAGCACCTTAAGTCTTTTTTAAAGCTTGTTGTGCATTCTGTAAATGATTCGTTAGCAAGCCGTCGCGCCTACAGTCAAACGCGGTGCCGCTGTGCCACGACGGCTTCGGGCGGTTGTTTGCAAATGAAAAAAATAGATATTTATGAGCTTTATAAGGGTAGCTTCATAAATTGTCACAGGTGCGTGGAGTCGTGTGTTTGTTCTTTAATTAAACATGAAAAGCGAGCGACTGATTTCCAATACTAATCTTAGATGCACTTCTCAATTCGTAATATTTTTTTTAGTTAAAAATTAAATTAAATTAAATTAGCTTCACGCTGTATCCCGCACACAGCAGGGTAGGTAGAAGGAACCTAGTGTTAAGACACTCAATTCCCCACTTTCTGCCGAATTCTGGATGCATTGCGTGTTGAGTGGCAGAACTCAACGCCGCGCTTAACCTCCACACCAGAGCGAAGAAATGGAAATATAAATTTAAGTAAATATTTCATCTCCTCGAGTGGGGATCAGATATCAGCTCACCGCATATATCAGGGTAGGCAGAGAAAACATACTGTTAAGACACTCTGTTTCTTATAAACCGTGGAATTTCGTCATTCAATATTGCAAGTTGAATGACGAAACACTACGCCACGCTATATCTTTATACCAGAGCGAAAGAAATGAAAATAATCGATTCCGGCGCATGGAATCGAATCCACAACCATCGCGCTAACAGTCAGGCGTGTAGCTCAATAGCTTAAAAACGACGTAGATATTATTCCAACAAAAACTCATTATATCTATTCCAGATATACACAAAGAAGTGCATTTGCAAAATTCAGTAAGTCTCAATAGAAACAATACCAGAGGTAAAATGGCCTAGTTAATCCCTCTCTGAGTGCTCGCTGAGAATAACTTGTTATTTAAATATAACGTGAATTTGAAGAGGTCTATGTTTTTATTTTATAGAAAATTAAAAAAAAAAAATTAGCTTTACGCTGTATCCCGCACACAGCAGGGTAGGCAGAGGGAACCTAGTGTTAAGACACTCCGTTCTCCACTTTCTGCCGGATTCTGGAGGCATTGCGTGTTGAGTGGCAGAACTCAACGCCGCGCTTAACCTCGACACCAGAGCGAAGAAATGGAAATATAAATTTAAGTAAATATTTCATCTCCTCGAGTGGGGATCGAACCCACAACCAGTCGGTTTTGCAGTCACACCTCGTGCCGCTGCGCCACGACCGCTTTATAGAAAATTGTTAAATAATTTCTTCAGTGGCTACTTTAGTTGTTTAATTTTTAGTAGCAGCTGAACAGTTGTAGTTAACCTGTATACACGATGATTGTGAGTTCGATATGTACTTGAGGAATGTTTGTAATATTTTTTTTTCGGATTGGTAAGTTAAAATGCTTATTGAACGAAACTTCTTAACCAGATTTTTCGTGTATATTTAGTACGATGATGCCCACTGAGCCTAACTAAAATTTGTGGGCCTATGCACTCATTTTGTATGGAATGAACTAACAGATTGTAACAGTTTTTTTATACGATACATAACATTTATAAATATAATATTTTTCCCTTAAACTAATCGAATTTTAATTTAAATTTACTAAACCAAAACTATATAACCAAATTTCCACCATTTTGTGATACATAATGAAACAAGTGAATACTCGTATATATCGTTAATCCCGCTATATTATCCTATTGGAGGGGCTTTTACTTCCATTGTGCCATCTATTGTTTGCTGAATCTAAAGGAAACATAATCCGGGACTTATTAGCACAAGATTAAGGGGGAACGGCGGCAATGTGAATATGAAAATTAACAATTTATTTAGATATACATGATATTACTTATGTTATTTGTGTATATAATTGAATTGAATTGGTTCTGGGTTCCCTCCCCAGGTGGGGTAGTAAATTATGTTTACGTAAGACGAATGTCAATACTTATTGTCTCAACTTCCGGTGGAATTCGGATAGCGGGGTGTCTTGACAATAAGTTCCTTCTGCCTACCCCGCTATGTGTGGATTACAAAGTAAACTTGAAGCTATATTTGCTCTGAGATTTAGACTTACAAATTTTCCCAAATTACACTTTTAAATTTGAAATTTGAATTTTCTTAGCTACAAAAAACCGGTAAATTGCGAGTCGGACTCGCCTATCGAGCCTTTCGTACAAACTTAGGTTGCGGGCATATGCATGCATTTTGTATGAAATTAAGTACAAATATGAGTTTGTAATTATTTTTTTTTATTAATTTTTTTTATTTTTTATGAGTTCTTACTTTCTACCAAATTTCATAAGAATAATAATTTATTAATAATTAAAAGATTTGTATTTCTTTTTTCTTATAAATTGGCTATACCTATATCTAAACGGATGGTGTCGAACTCATCCATTTAGGAGTAATAGAATGACAAACATACGTTCACAACAATTATAGAAATTAGATTTATATATTATAGCATATAGCAAAAATTCGCTTAAAATATTTTTCAAAAGATTTTTATCTGCTAAATTGTTATCTCTAGGTTATAACAGCCAGCCTATCTTCCAACGTAAATATTCTTCATATAATAAACATTTCTCATTTCATCCTCGGGTCCGTAAAATATTAGCCTGGGAAATTGCTGTCTTAGCGCCTTATCCTCTCGAGTGGGCAGAAGTAAAAATATGATGTTCTTGAAATATGTACTTTTGGTACAAAATTTCGATTTAGTTAATGGTACAAAATTGTTTTTTTTAAAACTCGCTCGCAAATTTTAGTTTGTTAACTTTACTAAGTTATATTTGCCGTTGATTTACAACTCTGAAATCCCACAGTGAGTTCAGAACCCACTGTGGTATCGTCCGACTCGCACTTGACCGATTTTTTTCTTTTAAGACATGGAGCCTTATAAACCAATAAAATGTGTATGCTTAAAATTAAAAAAAAAATATGAAGACGCTTTAATATAAAAAAAAATGCCTTTTGACAATCACTAAAATAACTCGAGTGTTGTTTTAGGGGATAGCTTAATTGAAGAGTCATTTGCGGTCGACATTTTTTTAAGTGTAGCAATCGAGGCGGTCATTTAGGGACAGAATTCTTAAATGAATTAAATTAGTGAAGTACTTATTATATATTCATCAGTAAAAGAATGATATATTTTTTATATAAGTGTAATTATATTTTGTTTAGCTTCATACTGTATCTCGTATATAGCAGGTTAAGCAGAGGAAATCTAACGTTAGTACACACCGCTCCTCACTTTTCGAGACATTGAGTGTTAAGCGCTGGGAACCTAGTAACAAAACACTCCATCCCTATTAAGATACTTCCGTTCCACACTTTTCCGATTTTTTTACTTTTACTCCGATTCCTACTCGGGGAGATGAATTATTTTTTCCCTTTTCTGGTAGCAAAATAAAGAGCGGCATTAAGTTTTGTCACCCAACACGCAATGTTGCGAAAATAGGGCGGTGCGTTATGAACAAAGTGTCTTAACACTCTACTACTCTGCCTACTGCCTACTCTACTCTGCCTACCCTGATTTATGTGGGATACAGCGCGAAACTCGAACGCGAAATCATAAAAAAATATAATTATAATTAATATAAATATATAATAAGTAATTCCGTATTATCTGCACGTTGTATCCCGCATACAGCGGGGTAGGCAGATGGAACCTAATATTAAGACATGCAGTTCACCATTTTCCGCCGAATTCAAGAGGCATCGCGTGTTTGCCTCGACTCCAGAGCGATATATAGATACGTTGAAATAAATATTTTGTTTCCTCGAGTGAGGATCGAACCCACAACCAGTCGCATTTACATTCACATACTTGTGGCCTCTAATTTAGTAATTCCGTATCTTTTACATTTATAAAATACTAAAGTACACTTCGCTCGTAAAGCGTGCGGAATATTAAAAGTTGGCTGTCAAAGTGTAACTAAGTACATAGTAGGTATTAGTTCCCGGCGGGCCTATAAAAAAATCTGGGCCAAATTCTACAGCAGATGGTCCCGTTCGTAGTAATATCACGTATCTAACTAGTTTGCGTTCGATCGCTTCTTAGATTTTGAGGTTTTAGTTTTAGTTACAATTTTTTTATAATATAATATTTTGCTTGTAGTTTTTTATTTTATAACCTTTCCAAACTATAAAAATATATTTTTTTAAATTTAAATTTTACCTAACATTAAATTATATTAATCGAAAACAATGTTGTACTAAAATATTAAAATGTTTAATATTCCTACCGTCGTAATTAGTGTTTAATTCCACAGAATGTTTTTTGAATTATCAAGATTCGTTAGTACCTGCTATTTGTTGTCAATAGATAGCGTTACTTGTATCGATTTTTTACTATCTCAAATATAAACTTCTTGAAAACTTAAATACTTATATCTTTTGATAGAGTGAAGCGATTATAATGAAATAAACATTAAAAGTTACTTTGATTTACTTGTAATTTTAATGTATAAAAGTTGCTTAAATTTATTGTGTACTTTTTACGTGATACGTGGTAACGGACAAGCGGACAAGCGGACAAGCGGACAAGCGGACAAGCGGACAAGCGGACAAGCGGACAA
>JAATLQ010037145.1:0-24064 GCA_013421005.1 Heliconius erato x Heliconius himera | reverse complement strand
ACAAGTAACGCTATCTATTGACAACAAATAGCAGGTACTAACGAATCTTGATAATTCAAAAAACATTCTGTGGAATTAAACACTAATTACGACGGTAGGAATATTAAACATTTTAATATTTTAGTACAACATTGTTTTCGATTAATATAATTTAATGTTAGGTAAAATTTAAATTTAAAAAAATATATTTTTATAGTTTGGAAAGGTTATAAAATAAAAAACTACAAGCAAAATATTATATTATAAAAAAATTGTAACTAAAACTAAAACCTCAAAATCTAAGAAGCGATCGAACGCAAACTAGTTAGATACGTGATATTACTACGAACGGGACCATCTGCTGTAGAATTTGGCCCAGATTTTTTTATAGGCCCGCCGGGAACTAATACCTACTATGTACTTAGTTACACTTTGACAGCCAACTTTTAATATTCCGCACGCTTTACGAGCGAAGTGTACTTTAGTATTTTATAAATGTAAAAGATACGGAATTACTAAATTAGAGGCCACAAGTATGTGAATGTAAATGCGACTGGTTGTGGGTTCGATCCTCACTCGAGGAAACAAAATATTTATTTCAACGTATCTATATATCGCTCTGGAGTCGAGGCAAACACGCGATGCCTCTTGAATTCGGCGGAAAATGGTGAACTGCATGTCTTAATATTAGGTTCCATCTGCCTACCCCGCTGTATGCGGGATACAACGTGCAGATAATACGGAATTACTTATTATATATTTATATTAATTATAATTATATTTTTTTATGATTTCGCGTTCGAGTTTCGCGCTGTATCCCACATAAATCAGGGTAGGCAGAGTAGAGTAGGCAGTAGGCAGAGTAGTAGAGTGTTAAGACACTTTGTTCATAACGCACCGCCCTATTTTCGCAACATTGCGTGTTGGGTGACAAAACTTAATGCCGCTCTTTATTTTGCTACCAGAAAAGGGAAAAAATAATTCATCTCCCCGAGTAGGAATCGGAGTAAAAGTAAAAAAATCGGAAAAGTGTGGAACGGAAGTATCTTAATAGGGATGGAGTGTTTTGTTACTAGGTTCCCAGCGCTTAACACTCAATGTCTCGAAAAGTGAGGAGCGGTGTGTACTAACGTTAGATTTCCTCTGCTTAACCTGCTATATACGAGATACAGTATGAAGCTAAACAAAATATAATTACACTTATATAAAAAATATATCATTCTTTTACTGATGAATATATAATAAGTACTTCACTAATTTAATTCATTTAAGAATTCTGTCCCTAAATGACCGCCTCGATTGCTACACTTAAAAAAATGTCGACCGCAAATGACTCTTCAATTAAGCTATCCCCTAAAACAACACTCGAGTTATTTTAGTGATTGTCAAAAGGCATTTTTTTTTATATTAAAGCGTCTTCATATTTTTTTTTTAATTTTAAGCATACACATTTTATTGGTTTATAAGGCTCCATGTCTTAAAAGAAAAAAATCGGTCAAGTGCGAGTCGGACGATACCACAGTGGGTTCTGAACTCACTGTGGGATTTCAGAGTTGTAAATCAACGGCAAATATAACTTAGTAAAGTTAACAAACTAAAATTTGCGAGCGAGTTTTAAAAAAAACAATTTTGTACCATTAACTAAATCGAAATTTTGTACCAAAAGTACATATTTCAAGAACATCATATTTTTACTTCTGCCCACTCGAGAGGATAAGGCGCTAAGACAGCAATTTCCCAGGCTAATATTTTACGGACCCGAGGATGAAATGAGAAATGTTTATTATATGAAGAATATTTACGTTGGAAGATAGGCTGGCTGTTATAACCTAGAGATAACAATTTAGCAGATAAAAATCTTTTGAAAAATATTTTAAGCGAATTTTTGCTATATGCTATAATATATAAATCTAATTTCTATAATTGTTGTGAACGTATGTTTGTCATTCTATTACTCCTAAATGGATGAGTTCGACACCATCCGTTTAGATATAGGTATAGCCAATTTATAAGAAAAAAGAAATACAAATCTTTTAATTATTAATAAATTATTATTCTTATGAAATTTGGTAGAAAGTAAGAACTCATAAAAAATAAAAAAAATTAATAAAAAAAAATAATTACAAACTCATATTTGTACTTAATTTCATACAAAATGCATGCATATGCCCGCAACCTAAGTTTGTACGAAAGGCTCGATAGGCGAGTCCGACTCGCAATTTACCGGTTTTTTGTAGCTAAGAAAATTCAAATTTCAAATTTAAAAGTGTAATTTGGGAAAATTTGTAAGTCTAAATCTCAGAGCAAATATAGCTTCAAGTTTACTTTGTAATCCACACATAGCGGGGTAGGCAGAAGGAACTTATTGTCAAGACACCCCGCTATCCGAATTCCACCGGAAGTTGAGACAATAAGTATTGACATTCGTCTTACGTAAACATAATTTACTACCCCACCTGGGGAGGGAACCCAGAACCAATTCAATTCAATTATATACACAAATAACATAAGTAATATCATGTATATCTAAATAAATTGTTAATTTTCATATTCACATTGCCGCCGTTCCCCCTTAATCTTGTGCTAATAAGTCCCGGATTATGTTTCCTTTAGATTCAGCAAACAATAGATGGCACAATGGAAGTAAAAGCCCCTCCAATAGGATAATATAGCGGGATTAACGATATATACGAGTATTCACTTGTTTCATTATGTATCACAAAATGGTGGAAATTTGGTTATATAGTTTTGGTTTAGTAAATTTAAATTAAAATTCGATTAGTTTAAGGGAAAAATATTATATTTATAAATGTTATGTATCGTATAAAAAAACTGTTACAATCTGTTAGTTCATTCCATACAAAATGAGTGCATAGGCCCACAAATTTTAGTTAGGCTCAGTGGGCATCATCGTACTAAATATACACGAAAAATCTGGTTAAGAAGTTTCGTTCAATAAGCATTTTAACTTACCAATCCGAAAAAAAAATATTACAAACATTCCTCAAGTACATATCGAACTCACAATCATCGTGTATACAGGTTAACTACAACTGTTCAGCTGCTACTAAAAATTAAACAACTAAAGTAGCCACTGAAGAAATTATTTAACAATTTTCTATAAAGCGGTCGTGGCGCAGCGGCACGAGGTGTGACTGCAAAACCGACTGGTTGTGGGTTCGATCCCCACTCGAGGAGATGAAATATTTACTTAAATTTATATTTCCATTTCTTCGCTCTGGTGTCGAGGTTAAGCGCGGCGTTGAGTTCTGCCACTCAACACGCAATGCCTCCAGAATCCGGCAGAAAGTGGAGAACGGAGTGTCTTAACACTAGGTTCCCTCTGCCTACCCTGCTGTGTGCGGGATACAGCGTAAAGCTAATTTTTTTTTTTTAATTTTCTATAAAATAAAAACATAGACCTCTTCAAATTCACGTTATATTTAAATAACAAGTTATTCTCAGCGAGCACTCAGAGAGGGATTAACTAGGCCATTTTACCTCTGGTATTGTTTCTATTGAGACTTACTGAATTTTGCAAATGCACTTCTTTGTGTATATCTGGAATAGATATAATGAGTTTTTGTTGGAATAATATCTACGTCGTTTTTAAGCTATTGAGCTACACGCCTGACTGTTAGCGCGATGGTTGTGGATTCGATTCCATGCGCCGGAATCGATTATTTTCATTTCTTTCGCTCTGGTATAAAGATATAGCGTGGCGTAGTGTTTCGTCATTCAACTTGCAATATTGAATGACGAAATTCCACGGTTTATAAGAAACAGAGTGTCTTAACAGTATGTTTTCTCTGCCTACCCTGATATATGCGGTGAGCTGATATCTGATCCCCACTCGAGGAGATGAAATATTTACTTAAATTTATATTTCCATTTCTTCGCTCTGGTGTGGAGGTTAAGCGCGGCGTTGAGTTCTGCCACTCAACACGCAATGCATCCAGAATTCGGCAGAAAGTGGGGAATTGAGTGTCTTAACACTAGGTTCCTTCTACCTACCCTGCTGTGTGCGGGATACAGCGTGAAGCTAATTTAATTTAATTTAATTTTTAACTAAAAAAAATATTACGAATTGAGAAGTGCATCTAAGATTAGTATTGGAAATCAGTCGCTCGCTTTTCATGTTTAATTAAAGAACAAACACACGACTCCACGCACCTGTGACAATTTATGAAGCTACCCTTATAAAGCTCATAAATATCTATTTTTTTCATTTGCAAACAACCGCCCGAAGCCGTCGTGGCACAGCGGCACCGCGTTTGACTGTAGGCGCGACGGCTTGCTAACGAATCATTTACAGAATGCACAACAAGCTTTAAAAAAGACTTAAGGTGCTCAAAATGCAGAAGATTTTTGTTTTGGCAAAAAGTCGGGAAAAGAAAACTTTTTATAAAAAAGTTAATAATAGTCAACGCACAAATAAAACTAATATAAAAAAGTTAATAATACTCAACACACAAACAAAACTACTGGACTTAGAAAATCGAAAGTCATATTGTGAAATTAGAGAGTGTCCCTACTACTACACTGAATTACCGATATACCTATAGAAAAAAAATAGACCTAGAAGTAGTAGAAGTATTTTACGGAATACATTGTGAGTATTAGTCAAATAAAATGAATTAAATAAATAACTTTGAAATTCTTCCGTATAAAATGTTACAGGTGTGTCTCATATTATCGTAAGCAATATATTGTAGCGCAGAATAAAACTCGACTGCGATCGATGGCTGTAGCTTCAAGTTATATACCTAATAAATACATATATTATAAAGTAATTGTCGCCCGCACCTATAACTACCTACGAACTTTAGGACGTAAAATTGAAATTTTATTTTTTCTACGTTAGATATTTCAGGAAATTTTATAGTAGTAGGTAGTGTAGTGACACTTACCAAGCGTTGCAAGCAAATTTCAGTCTTCTACGCCACTTAGCTGTGCGTTGTCTGCTAGCCACTCTAACGGAAGGTATATATATACCTATAGATAATCAGCTTCAAGAAGTACTCCGCACACAGCAGGGTAGACAGAGGGAAACCAGTGTTAAGACACTTCATTTCTGCTGAATTCTAGATTCAACGCAGGCGTGGCGTTGAGTGGTAGAACTCAACGCCGCGATTTGCCTCGACACAAGAGCGAAGAAATGAAAATATTCAATATTTCATTTCCTCAAGTGGTTATTGAACTCACAACCAGTTGCGGTTAAGTCATACACTTGTGCCCCTGCGCCTCGAATGGCCTCTAGAAATATTCCAAATAAACATACAAAAGCCATACGTAAAATTTTCAAGCCAAAACCATAATATCAGCAAAGATACAAAAACAGGTATCCGGCTAGAGATAGCAATGTTAATTTTAAGTCCCTAACATCAGCGTTTTGAGACATTATGCTGGCTGTTGCTACCCCTAATAAGAAGATAAGAGTTCTTTACAAATTATATTAGCCAATGCTTGGTAAATTTCCTGGCGGTTACAATTGTACGAAACGTACTTATGTGAATAGGTAGATAATCTTGAGTAATATGGATTAAAATAATTTTATTTTGATTTTTAGCTTCACGCTGTATCCCATATAGAGCAGGGTAGGCAGAGGGAACCTAACTTTAAGACACTCTGTATCGCACTTACCGCAGAATTTTCAACATATTGCGTGTTGAGTGGTGGAAGTTTACTTCAACCTTACTTTTGTCTTGTTAATAGAACGAGGAAATTAAAATATTAAAAAATCATTCCCCCGAATGGGAATCGAACCTACAACTGTCGTGTTTTTAATCACATGCATGTCCGACTGCGCCACGCAAAGCAAAACGCAGTGTTGAGTTCCACCAGTCAATTTAAGTCAACATAAAAAATCTTATGTCTAAAAAAAGTATTTCAAAAATCGATTATAAAAACAGGAAAGCAATCAAATTTATGTAGAATAAAAACCAATTAAGTGAAATCAAATGTACAAACACTTTGGAATTGAAAAATTAAATGTAAATTTAAAGTAAAGTAACGTATTTACGTTAGACGTAGACGACCCGAACTCCCAAATTGAAAGTTAAACAAATAAAACTCGTATCATAAAATTGCTTTAATTTTCACGAAAGTATATCGGTGAAGCTAGAGCTAGTAAAGGGCTGGTTTTTTTATTATTCTGCAAAATTTTAAAGCTAAACTAATTCTGACGTTAGAAAAACAATGCTGGAACTTAACTCTACAGAGTTAAGTTCCACGACTCAACACGAAATGTCTCAAGTTGACGCAGAAAAAAAGAATGGAAGGTCTTGACACTAGGTTCCCCCTAACTGTTCGAACTTAGCTTCGAAGTTTTGACTATACTCGCGATTGTTATGAATTCGATTCCCGATTAAGATAATAAATTATAACATTTATGTGTCTACATATTGTATCAATGTGTATACATATTTATATTACTACATGTTTATATAAATTATAAATATGTATCTACAGATTTATACTTTTTTTCCGGAAATGATTAGTTAAATTCATCGTTGACTTCTACTATTTAATTAGAAATGTTCGGAAAATAGAATTCTCGGTTTCCTCTACCCACCTTTCTATATAAAATAATACTATATCGGCTACCGTAAAAAAACCATTCCAATCACTATATAGCTCCTTATTAGGTGGAGGACGGGATTTAAAATAAATGCTCGTCAAATAATAAATTTCGTTAGCCCTTTAAATGTTTGGCATTTTTGATAAGAAGATCTCTCGAAAATGTAATTTCCAGATTAACGGATCATTCTCACGAAAAATGTTAAATCATCTCATTTAAAGCTATTTCTAGGTTACATTTATAATGTTTTTTTGATTATATTTTTTTCTTATACTACAGACTCGTGGTCCGTACTTTTGCCATTGTATTATACAATTCTTTTTATTATTTATATTTCCTAGAAATTTCTTTAGATATTACTTAAAATAAGACTTATGTAAATGAGGCCATCGTGGCGCAAGTGTACGAGGATATGACTGTCACGCGACGGTTGTGGGTTCGATCCCTTTCGAGAGAATGAGTTATTAGTATCGTTATGTATCTATACATTAGATTAGATTACACGCTGGATACCGCATACATCAAGCGTAGGCAGAGGGAGTGATAAGATTCTCCGTTCCCCACTTTCCACCGAATTCTGGAGGCGTTAAGTGTTGAGTGACGGAACTCAACGCCGCACTTTGCCTCGTCCCTTCCAGATTACAGTACGGTTTCACTAGGGCTCGGCTCTTAGTCTGTTGTAGAGGCAATTGAGCAGGTAGACAGACCGTGACAACAAATGCTGGAATTAATTCCAGGATGAAGAAGAAAAAATATGGTTCATTTGATACAATATGAGTACATACGGCCGCATATTTTTGTTTTTATAAGTTGTAATTTCCGATTACCTACAGTACTACAGTATTGGTACGAAGCCCTAAGTGGGCGAGTCCAACTCGCAATTGACCGGGTAATTTAAGTTAACTTTAGTTTATCTTTAACGTAATAGCGCATATTGTAGAGTAGGCCGTTGCCTAAAAATATTTCTAGAATATACTTTCCCTGTGTGATAATAGCATTCAGGAGAGGGTTTCCTATTATTTCGTATTTTCTATTATGATTACATTGAGAATTCAAAAAATATATATAATTGTACATTTTTTTTTGAGAATGATCCTAATTTGGATACTTTTCAAACAATACACGATTAGGTTTTTAAATATTTAAAAGGAATTTCAATCGTTTATTATTATTTTTTAGAATTATTAAATATTTTTTGTATACAATCTGTTAATTAGAATTTAAGAAAAGTTGATATTTAAGATTATTTTAGCTTCATATTATTTTTAGCTTTTTCATCATTTTTTAGCTTCTTGCTTTAGTTAAAGGGAACCCAGTTTTAAGACACTTCGTTACCTGTTTGCTTTGAGACATTGCTTATTAAATATAAAATAATATAATATTTTAGTTATTACTGAGTAAAAATAACGTGGAGTCAGTTCATCTATTTAAGAGACTACAATTTTTATATAGAAAATTTTGAATTTGCACCAAGATTTAACATCTTCATGCATATAAGGCAGGCAGGAGAGATACTATTATAAAGACACTCCTTCCTCCTCCCACAAGAATTTGGGATCTGAATAACATTGAGCGAATTACAATTTAAATCCCACCAAATGGTGATATAATTCACTTAGAGCGAGACGCTGTACCACTGTGTCACACCTGCCTCTAATCTTATTTTGAAATTTTATTTGATAATGCTAGAAATAATAAATTTAAATATAAGATTTTTATTTATGCATGCTTATATTAGATATTGCAAGCACGCATGTATAATATATATACATATGTATGTAAGCCTATACGCAACACTGAGATTTCTACATCATTAAATGCTCATGTTTTATACATGGTGCTCCACAATGTGCGGAGAATGTCGCCTCGCGTGAAATTGTCAAATAATTGACTTCGTTGGAGAAATACTAAATCTTGCCTTCTGTGAGAAATAAAAGGCGCATTTGTGATATCATTTCTATGTAGATTGTGAATGATTTGTATTTGTCGCCGTATGAATAATGTTTTAAGTCATGCATCTCTGGTGCCTTGTAATTAATACAGAAAAAATATACAGCGTGTTATTTTCTTGGTGTACTATTAACATGATTTCTTATATCTTTAAGCTGTATCCCATATAAGCAGAGTAGGCGCGCAATCTCGAATTTGGGCTAAAATCAAATAACAAAATCACTTTGCGTAACTGCTTCATGAAAGTAGCTTAAGAAACGTCAAAACATCCACTGACACGAAGTTGCAGGCGGCTACCAGTTTTGTAATATATGCACAAATATGAGTAAATTTCTAGATAGTTTAGAAGACAGCTTTAACGTTGACATTATAAAATATAGCAGTTGTGTTCTATTCTATGTCAGAAACTTCTACAGAAAGATTGTAAATAAATCAGTTTCACGTTGTATCCCGCACACAGCAGGGTAGGCAGAGGGAACCTAGTATTAATACACTCCATTCACCGTTCTTGAGGCCAGTCGTGGTACAGGGGCACAAAGTGTGACTGTAAAATCCACTGGTTGTGGGTTCGATCCCCACTCGTGGAAATTAAATATTTATTTACATTTATATTTTCATTTCTTGCTCTGGTGTCAAAACAAGTCAGAAACAAAAGTGTCTTAATGGGATAAAATAAAAAGCTAGCGGGATATAAATTGAAGCTGACCATAAAAACTTACATTAGAAAGTGTAAGGAAGCACTTAGAGAAGAATTTCCAAGAGGAGACATCATTATAGGAACGGAAAATAGCGAGATTCTACGTTTTTGCTTGGTAATTTTGTAGTCTATACAACTTATGGGCTACCATTAGTATAAATACATATACATATAGCAATAGTCACTAGTAAATGGAACAAAAAAGATCAAATATAAATTAATAAACTTAACATACCATTTATTTAATGCCTAATACTCTATTAAAAAAAGCCTTACAAAACATAAATTATCAATTATTTCTGCTTATAATATGAACGAGTCTTCTCCAAGCTCAACGTATCCTATTTCAATGCCAAACAAAACATCCAAGTACAATTTTAATGGGAGAGCATTTAAGATCGCCGAAACAACTTAACAGAATCAATAATTTACCTTAGTTACCGCGGAGAAAAGGATGGAAAAATTTGGATCAAGTTGACAAGAAAATTTGAGCCTAATCCTTATATACATAAGGTTGCTTCCCTTATAGAATTTTGGGTAATTCTGTCTGTCTTGTATTAGATATTTAATGTGACGACGGTCGATCCTTTTATTTGCGTTTCCTCAAAACAACCGTGTAATATCAAGTGGCATCAAGAATTATATATGATTTATTTACGTATTTTTTGGGTCGCATTTAAATCTCAAGGTAATTGCGGTAGAATTTCGTAAAGCTATTGTTATTTCAAATAAAAAGCTAAGAAAATGTTGTTTAACCATGTCTTACTTGGGAATGCTGAGAAAGAGTAGTGTGAATAAATATTGACTAACATTTTTTGGGTTTTATTTTTTTATGTATCTTGCTTAGGATATTTACTTATTTTAGTAAACGTAAGACAGAATAAATCTGGTTATGAATAAATAGACACATTGTCAAATGTAAAAATAAATAAATTGACGCTTTCTTAGAGCCGATAAAAAAGGTCTGGCACGTAATGGCTGTGGGACACAAATTAGTTCAATCTTTTAAAAAAATGTTTCTATTTGATAATAAAATGGGAATTATTAGATACCTTACAATTGAAGTTTCTGATTCTGATGTAGATAAAAGCAATAAAATCTTGACCCTGACAAAAAAGATTTATTAAACCTTAAGCACTGAAAATCACAGTAACTATATAATATTTTTATTGTTGCAGATCAAAATGTTTCTAATACAATGGAAACAGCATTTACCAACGATGGTATGAAATTCACTTCTCTATCATGCGTCCCAGCCAGCTTTGGTTGGCGACCACAACGCTGTTCCTCGTGCTCCAACAGTCAGAAATGAAACACGAGGTTTCCCTGAGCGAGGATTTTCTTAATCCAAATACAAGACATCACCACCGACACAGGCACAAGCAAACTGACGCGCCGCTTATACTAGACCCATATGTGTCTATTGGTAATTACTTTGATCCGTTCACCAGTTTCAGAGAAAGAGAATATTTAGACAGGAATCTAGTAGGGTATGATATGATTCCGGACAAGCAAAATGATTGGTTGAACATATCCAAAGACCAGTTGGGGGAGCTGAAAGACAAGAAACATCAGCATTGGCCAATTAAGAGGGAAGCAGTGATTGAAGGAGAATTGGTTTTGGGAGGTCTGATGATGGTTCACGAGAGGTCAGAGAGTATGACTTGTGGTCCAGTAATGCCGCAAGGAGGTGTTCAAGCGTTAGAAACTATGTTATATACTTTAGATATTATTAATAATAAGCTGAAGCTCATCCCGGGGGTGACAATTGGTGCTCATATTTTAGATGACTGCGATAGAGACACGTATGGACTGGAAATGGCAGTGGATTTTATTAAAGGTACTAACTTTTTCTAGATTTAAAAGTTAAAAAAAAAATCAGCTTCACGCTGTATCCCGCACACAGCAGGGTAGGCAGAGGGAACCTGGTGTTAAGACACTCCGTTCCCCACTTTCTGCCGGATTCTGGAGGCGTGTTGAGTGGCAGAACTCAACGCCGCGCTTTGCCTCGACACTAGAGCGAAGAAATGGAAATAAAAATTTAAGTAAATATTTCATCTCCTCGAGTGGGGATCGAACCTACACCAGTCGGTATTATAATCACACTTCGTGCCACTGCGCCACCACTCGCCTTTATTTAAAAGTAGCTTAGTAATAAATTTGAATAACTTCAAGTAACAAAATATTGATACATAATAATGTATCAATATTTTTTTATATATATATTATAATACAGTAGTGTAGTGTAGACTCTATCGAAGGTGAATAATTAGTTAAATAACACATTGCTCATGTAATTTAATTAATTAAGGAAATTATTGATACTTTACTTTTATACAGGATCTATAAGCAACATAGATGATGCAGAATACGCTTGCAATGCAACAGCCAGGAGGAAAGTCATCTCAGGTGTAGTGGGTGCTGCATCCAGCGTCACGTCTGTACAAGTTGCAAATCTGCTGCGGCTATTCAAAATACCTCAGGTACTTGAAAATTAATAAGAAGAATATTTATTCCGTTTTAAAGGGTTTGAATAACTAAATCAATAATTCTGATTTCTCGATCTGGTTGAGAAAAGTGCAGTGCTCAGAGTGGAGCTCTATATAGACCTAATAATAAAAAAAGTATATGAAAAGTGGAGAGCATAGTTATCTTATAATTTTTAATCAATCTTATTTTTTTATTCGAATTCATCAAAACGGCCAACCGTTCTGTTACACAAAGCTTTAAGTTTAACTAATGTCTTGAAACAAAGTTAGCAAATTCCGGACATTAACCGCAACTGGGTGACATTTAGCAATCTTATCTGTTTGCCGATCATCCTAAGGAAATGAGGGCTTTATAAACTAGCTTTGACCCATGACTGTACTTATATTAAACTGTTTTAACCAATATAATTCGTATATCGTAAATAATATTATATTAAAAATATTATAAAAAAATTAAAATTAATTATTCAGCCTAGTAGTAATTGAACCTACAACCCTCGCGTTTATAGTCAAACGTTGCACCACGACGGTCATTACTTTATATTAAAGCAAAAATTAAAAATTTATCTACAGTTATTAAAAGAACTTAGGTTTGAACCTATTATAAATTTCAAATTGGCCTGTAAAAGTATAATTATAAAATACGAAAGCTTCAAAGGTATTTGGGCTTTAAATTTATAATTTCTTGAAAAGCTTTTTGAACTTTAAAGTAAAATAATCTTAAATAGACTCTATACTGCCTATTTCATTGCATAACTATAATATCCTTTTCCAATTTTATTTAAAATTAAAGTGCTTTTTTAATATTCTTTTTTGTGTTATTCTGTACCCGTAACGTAAGACTAAAAAAATACAGGTTGGAGTCACGCACCGAGGGTTCCGTACTAATTTCATGATTTTGTATATCTGCTGGATATTTCATATTAATTTTAGCCCGATATCTCCACGCACTTCGTTAATAAAGGCCTGGGCATACGACAAAAAAAAATCATTAATGATTTCATTTTTTTGAGGTACAGAACCCTAAAAAATAATATTTTTTGCCCTAATTTCAAGATTAAGGCCCTATTCGTTACATGGAAGAGCTTTTATAGTAAAGCTCGCATTCTTACAAAAGAAATACGGTTATTTCTTGATCTGTTAGATAACGATCCCATTCTCACCGACCTCAGGGATCCGTCGATGATAAATGACCTCACTTTGCTCACTTATTTTCATTAATAAACACCTACCAGACCTGAAAAGCTTCGGAATTTTTATATACAAATTGAATAAAGCTTCGTAGAATAATGTAACTTCGTATAGAAATTAACTGAAAGTGGGGAGCGCAATGTCTTAACATCTGGTTTCCTCACCTACTCTTCTACAAGCGAAATACAATGTAAAGATGAAAAAAATGTTTTTTTTTAATTTAAATTGCCAGTAAGAGACGAAAAATCTATATCTAAAATCTATAAACATTATACGTTATACGTAACGTTTGGCGCTCCGTTCTCTCTGACTACCCCGCTAGGGACAAAGCGTGAAGCTAGTTAAGCTTAGTTTAGTTTATATACATTATATATAGTCCTCAACAGAGTATATCTTGATAATTGAGCAGAAAGTGGGGACCGGAATATTTTAACACTTGGTTCCCTTTACCTACCCTACTATATGCAAGATACAGTATGAAGTTAAAAAGCACTATAAATATCTATTTAAGTTAATGAAATTAAAATAAGCTAGCGCACGAGCCGCACGGTCTGACCGACCCGAAAAAGTTTAAGTAAAAGTTATTATTATTTTTTACATTTCAATTACTCAGGTATTTTTTCCAAAAATAGGAGTTTACTCTACTTATTATTCGTTTTCGGCTTATTTTGATTATTTAGGCTTATATTTTCTTACTAATCTTATTGAAAACTAAAAATAATTAAAATATCAAGCGGGCGAAGCCGCGCGGTTTCGCAAGTTTAATTAATAATTTACTTTGGACAAACAAAGTTTATTCCATTATCGAAAATTTAAAAACTTTTTAATTATGTCAACAGGTTTCCTTCTTCTCGACGTCGCCGGAACTATCAAATAAAGCTCGTTTCGAGTACTTCACAAGAACCATACCATCTGATCATCATCAGGTAAAGTAAAGTTTGGTTTTTTAGACATTTTGACGTAGCTTGATAATCAGTCTCCATTAGGTGCGGGTTCAAATTCAGCTACGATAAAAAAATACGTTTTCTGGAAATAAATTAGACTTTCTATAAAAAAATATTTTTAAGGGGGCCTACTCCGACTGATATAGGTATAATGCAATAAAAAGGTAGATTTAAATCTATAGAATCCAATGTATGTTCTTATTTTAAGGAATAAATAAACAAGAATGACATTTTTTTTATTTATATATAGTAATAAATGAATGAGGCTATCGTGGCGCAACAGCACTGCATATGACTGTAAACGCGATGGTTGTGGGTTCAATTCCCACTTGGCTGAATGAATTATTTTTATTTCCTTGCGTTTGTAAGAAGACAAGACGTGACATTGACTTCCACCGCTTGACGCGTAATATCTAAAATATTGGACATTGCGTATGGCTCGGAGTGACTTAACACTATTTTCAGTCAGCATATTCTACTAAGTGGAGCCAGGAGTAAAACTGCAAAAAAATCTTGCAAAATTACTTGTCATTGAAAACTTATTAAATATGTACAAAGTAGGTAGGTACTCGTAGGTACAATCTTATTTAAGATGACAATTTCAATTCCACAAACAATACTCTGGGGATGATATAAAGTAGAAACATGCTGTCGTCTGTATCTTATTTATTGGCCCCAAGTACTATAAAAGTCGATTGTAAGCTCGTATAAGTCGAGCGGAAAAGCTCTTTACGTTACTTACCTATTATAAAAGCTTAATCATTTATTGTAATAAACTTCTTATTTTTATATATTTTCCAAACTGCTAAGTAAACAAAAAATATAAATAAATCACTTGAAAACATTTTTGATATATCACTCCAATCTGAATCCGATTTGGTTAATAAGTATTTAAATATCATGTAGTATTTTTTCCTTATAATAAGTGTTGAAAAAAGGACTAAATGGTATTTAGGCCGTTGTGGCGCAGCAGTACAGAGTTACACTGTGGGTTTGATTCGCTCACGGAGAAATTAATAACTAAATTTGTGTCCCCCTCAGGGGAATTAATTACTTTGTACCCTTGCTATGGTAGACAAAACACAGCGGCGAGTTCCCTAACTCAAAACCCATTGTCTCAAAAAATGGGTTTACAGAATGTCTTAACACTACGTTTTTCTGTGTATATCCCGCAATGTGATAAAAATCATAAAACAAAATCTACATACATATAAATTCTTGATTTTATTGTACACACTATGACACTAGTGTCTGGTACACAACAAAAGTTATATACAGAAATAGATAACAAAATAACGATCCACGATTCATTTGTTTTTACGATACATTCTAATTTAGGTATAGAATTTATAGTATATCTCTGTTGAAGAAATAAATTCTGTGTTATTAGTAATACAGAAATTCAATTTGACAAAAGATTTATGAAACTGCACCAGTCGTGGCGTGGCAGGGGCCAATCGTGCGATTGTAAACAAGACAGGCTGTGGGTTCGATTCCCACTAGAGGAAATGAAATATTTTATATTTTCATTTCCTCCCTATGGTAACGAGGGACAGAAGCCTGGTTTGTACAGCATGTGGAGCGGATCCATCAACGACAACATTGAACTCCCAAGAGTAAACTGCATTTCCATCAATAAATAGTCGGTTGGAAAGGACCGAGTGAGCAGGAGTTTAAATGAACTCGCCCGGTTCTAGGGGCCGGAGTGAAGTAAATGTGAATTTATTTTACTTAAAAGAGTTCGTTCAGTCTATGCAATATCCGCTCATTTCCCTTTTGCGGTGAAAACCGAGCCAAAGCGCGGCGTTTATTTCCGCCACTCAACATGCAATGCGTCCGGAATTTAGCAGAAATAGGAAAACGGAAGTGTCTTAATGGGAAGCTAGCTTGCTCTCCCTACCCTATTATGTGCGTGAAGCATAAGAACCCCACAGGGAAGGTACGAAGAGGTTAATGACAATGGATGAAGCGAAAGAGATACGAAAGAGACTATAGTCTTTGGCGATCCGTTATCCCTCTATGAATAAAGGGTGAAAAAAATATATATATTCAAATAAACATATTTTCAAATTCAAAAAAATAATAATTTGATATGAATCATGCTCAACATCTTTGGTAATAGACATTACAAAATTTTATTACAATAGAATTGTAATAAATATGTATGTTTTATATAAAATGTATGTTTTATCAGGTACAGGCTATGGTCGAGATTGTAAAGAAACTGGGATGGAGTTACGTGTCTATCATCTATGAAGAGTCTAGCTACGGTATTAAGGTATGTAATATTTTTAAATATAATTAATGTAAGACTACAATTTCGTTTGGATGAATTATAAATAGAAATACCGAATTTATCACGATCCTGCAAAAAAATTGGGAAATTCTCTTTGAGATCTTATTTTCAAGGGAGTAAAATAAAGTTTTATAACGTTCGCAATTTGTTTGTTTATAAGAACACTTTTAAATCACTTTTTTGCCGTCTATCACTACAGTAGACGTAGAAATGGTAGATGCTTAATTACTAGCAATAGAGATTTGTGTTGCTAGAATACGAAAAAAGCAACAAAAAAATCCTAAATAAAGAGATTTTAAAAGGCAGTTGATCTTTTGAAAAGCTATAACAACATTGAAGATTTTTTGAAAACAGCATGATTTTTTTTTCTTTGTTAGAGGATTCCCAGTTCTGATAGAAATTAGTGGTTACGTTTTCCTAGAATATTTTGGCAATCATTTTGCTTGAAGAAGTGCTCGAGATTTAACATCTATAATGCGCACTTGGGATCTACATTACACGATATCGTATTCATGTTCCGTTGGGGTAATTACATTACACACGTGCGACCGCTTTGGAAGCTCGCGGCGCACTAAAAGTAGCGCCAACTAAGAATAAATAAATAAATAAACACAAATATACAATATTGGTCACCTAAATAATATATCACTATCGTTCAGTGAATAAGTAAGATGTTTCTTATATTCTATTTCCAACGCCCAGCGTCCAGACCAGCTTTCTGCAAAACGCATTCGCATTTTAAAAGCGTTGACGTGTGAACGTATTCATACAAATGCATTTGTTCTATTTCAATGCTTTTTTAACTCCCGTTAAAAACTTGTCGTGTGAATGAGGACTTAGTGCTCCCATGAGACGTAAGTCAAATTTCATCGTTCTACACTCCGTAGTTAGCTGTGCGTTGTTTGATAGTCACTCAGCAACAGAAAAGTTTTATGTAAAAAAATACATAAGTGTTATATACATTTGTACATATATAGAAGCCAGTCGTTGCGCAGAAGCACAAGCGTGCGACGTTGTAGGTTCGATTCCCATTCAAGGAAATTCCAAATTAAATAATAATATTTTCATTTCCAAAATAAAATAAATAAAAAATTAATCAATACATAAATAAAGAAATAAACTCAATGTATCTTCATAAATTAGTCGCTCCACGCATTCTATTTAAATAACTTAAACGTATTTATAACCAAAAACAGCCGACATCAAAATATTTAGAACAATTGAAACAAACATAACAGCGCATTAATTCCTGCTAAATCAATTTGATTTAACACGTTAACAGTACATACAGTATTCCAATCATTTTAGGCTTTTGCTAATAATTTTCATTATTCATTGAATATTCAACTAATGTTTATTGTTAAGGCAATATTTTATATTGTACAAGTGTCTTTGTACGAGCGATGGTCGTGGGTTTGATCGCCACTTGAGGGGATAAGTATATTAAAAATGTTTTCACTTTCTCGCTCTGGAATATAAGCCGCGGTTACTACAATGTATGTTGACATACAATATCTTGCAAAATGAATGGAAATTGAAGAATTGAATGTCTTAATTCTTGGTTTTTTAATAGATTTTCCTGATTTTCGAGAAAAATCATAAAGGAACGATTCCCTCTGCATTGTCTGATCAGTTAGGGGAAAAATAATATTCCTTAACAAGTTGAGAATACTCAATTCGTCAAGTGAATTTCGAACGCACACAAATCGCTACTACACATAAAAAAAATTGGTAGTCTCATGCTTTTTGTCTTATAGCGAAATATACAGAGCCTAATTTCCTAGCCATTGGGAGCGTTTATCGACTACGCCTTTGTCTTCTAAAGTCAGGAAATGTAAATTATAAATTAATTATATCTAAATCATCCCCCTGAATTGTAATCGAACCCGCAACTGTACTATAGTGTCAGATGCCACCGTAAAACATATTAATCCAAATAAATATAGTGCAGTATAAATCGAAGTATCCAAAGTTAAATTGCAAACATTGTAAACATTGCATTTAAACTGACCAATAAATTGGAAGTTGTCGATATGAATTACCTCACTGTCATACATAACTGATATTGTGGCGGTCCTCCAAAATATTTTCTGTATATATCTGTTCGTGTTTACATTTAAATATTTTATTAATATATGTAAGCTTTAAATGAATTGACTCTTTAAGTAATTTTCGATATATTTGAACAATTCACTCTTAGTAAGTAGTCTAGCAGATAATTGAAAAATAAATCTTTTTTCTGCGTAACGTTGTATCTCGTACTTGGCAGAGAAGGTAGATGATATCTAGAGTTAAAAACCTCAATTACCCACGCTCTGCTTAAATTTCGAAAAATCATTTTCTCCGAGTGGGAATCGAACCCACAACCCAAATCAGACACCGTGCTGACGTACCATGAACTGAACGCCACTCTTATCTAACCTGAGTCGCAAAAATCACATTTTATTTTTTAACTACTTTTGATACTATCGTAGTACAGAAGCACAAGAATGTGACTATACTACACTACATCGATTCTCACTTTCCGCAAATTTTTTTAAGGCATTGCCTGTTGAGTGGCGGAACTCAACGCCGGACTTTTGTCTTTGTGCCAGAGCGAAAAAATTAAAATATTAAGAAATAATCATTCATTCGATTCGAGGTTCGATCCCCACTCGAGAGTGGGGATCGAACCACAATCCTCGCGTTTCAGTCACACCCTTGTGCCCCTGGGCCGCATTGGCTTTCTGTTCTGAGTCGTATATTAATAATAACATAAATGTGAAAAAGTAATATCTAAAAAATAAAAATATTAAAAACCTAAATATCACCAACAACTGTTACACTCGTTAACAGACAACCCTTTGTCACAACCTCATCATACAAAGACATTTTCTATTCGTCCGTCTTTATCATTTTTTATATCTTTTACTAAAACAAGCGTCAAAACAAGTTGTTATGTTTGTGTAAAAAAACACATTTCTTTTTTTCAATTTTCATAGCAAATTTGTAGAATTAACGTTAACTGTAATAAATATGTCCTCTAATAATTTCTTTAAACGGTGAAAACATTTAGAGAAATTGAAAATTATATTCCAAAGTAAAAGATCAAAGGAGAGACTTCTTATTTAAATATTATTATTTTTTAAATTTATAATAATTATAAAAAAATAACATTTAAATAAGAAGTAATAAAATGGGGTCATAGTGGAGCAGCGGGCAGCACAACTTTTGACTATAAGCGTGATGATTGTGGGTTCAATTCCCACCTGGGTCAATGAATTGTTTTAATTTCAGCAATCTCGTAATAAAATTAAGCGTGGTTGAGTTACGCAACTCAATACGCAATATCTCGAGAATAAGGCGGATAATGGGAAAACAGAGTTATATTCATGTTTTTCTCGTTCCGAATAAATTTCAATATATACAGGAAGTATAACCAAACCAACTTTCAACTTTCCAAATCCTTAAAATTGACATAATTTTTAAATAAAAAAAAATATAAAAAAATATATTTTCTTTCAGGCGTTTGAAGAACTTGAAGCTTTGTTAGCACGCAATGGTATCTGTATAGCTGTGAAGGAGAAGCTGGTGAAAGACTCCGGTGTAGCGAGTGAAGGGGCGTATGACAATATAGTCCAGAAGCTACTCACCAAGCCTCGTGCTAGAGGTATGTAATATGTTACAAAATTATATTTAATTATAAATATTGAAGATTTTTTTTTGGATTCACGCTGTATCCTGCATATAGCAAGGAAGTCAGGGGGAACCTAGTTTTGAAACCATATATATAAGTTGTTGTGCACCACAGACTTTGTTCATACATACCTTTCTTGTTATTCTTAAGTGAACATTAATCGGTCTATTAGTAAAGTTAAATAGTTTGCGTTCGTCAGGGCTAGTAGAATAACACATTAGATTGCCAAGGTTGCCAAGTTCCCGCTGCCAACCCTGTTATATACGTGAAAATAATTCAATTCTGACCTGAGATTAGCGGAACATCAAGCTAACTATTCAACTTTACTACATAAATATATAAATTATCATATACTACAAATTATCCTATACTTTATAAGCATATGATAATCAAAAAAATCACAAAACAGACTACATTCAACTACAAATTTATAATATTAGTATACTTGCTTAAAAATCTAGCTACCTAAGACTCTCGAGTCTAGAATGAGGAACCTGCTGATACTTCCCGTTTTAAACAATACTCTTCTGCATCCAGCTCTTGACCCAATAGTCAAGCAATAACCTCTCGATATATTGATAGCCATTAAGTGAATTGATTATCGTTACAAAGCTGATCATATCGATATCGATGTCCTGAGTTTCCATATAGAATATTCTATATAACATTTTTCTTGTGAGAAAAGTGTGAATATTTTGAACACCTTAGAGAGTTTCGCACGTACCAAGTTAGAGTAATGAAATTAATTTACTCGAGACAGCCGAATTAGAGGCATTGCGTGTTGAGTGACGGATTTATTCCCCCGAGTGGGAATCGAATTTAGAACGATCGTAAACATTAAATCAATAGTTTCTTTTTATGTAAAGAAATGAATGTCTAATTGACAATTTTAGACTATTCAACTAGATAACAAAATAATTTAGATATTATCAAGAAAAATAAAAAAATGTTAATATTTATATTTATAATATATAAAACTGAATTTTGGAGGCATTGCGTGTTGAGTGATGGAACTCAACGCCGCGCTTTGTCTTGTTACGACTACTAGTCTAATAAAAAAAGAACGATAATTACATTATTCAAGAAATAAGAAAATCGATCAAACAAGTTAAATTGCGAAAAAAGCGAGATTTTCGTTTAAGAAGACAAATTGTCCATCTGGCACTTCTTAGTGCCGACTTTATCTGTTGTCAACAGCGACGTCCCTCCATATATCAAATCTAAGCTTACAAAATATTAGAAATGGTACACAACTCATTCATCTTCGGATTATTTAGGCGCTTTAGAAGGTAAATAGGAACTAAATGAGGTTTAATATTTAAGTAATATTATGACATGAATATGATGATATGAGATGTACGTGAAATAAATTATTAGCTTGAATAAATAAAAAATGCCTTCACCAGGAGAAATGACCAGAACATGCCAAGACGATTCTAACGAGCCTAAACTCTATCGATTTACTAACGACTATGAAACCATGATTTCGTCTCGCATCAGCGGACTCAATTGTCTCACCAGCACAATGGTACCATAAGAAAAAATACTTTACTAGCATATCATGGACTCATCATGCGAGTGCCATCCGTTGCACGATGAGTTCAGAGTTGTGCGAGAAGACGACCCAAGTGTAGATTTAATGGACCCCTTAATTACGCGCTTTAACACTTACCTCGTCTGTCCGAGGTCCTCTTTATACCTCTAACTAATTAAATTTGATAAATTGTACGTTCTGGAAATGTATCAGTCATAGTCTTAAATAATCAGAGAGTTCTGTCAAGTATATATTTTGAAAAAAAAACTGAAATTTAATTACTGCTCAATGTTATAAAAATGTTTAAAAAGTAAATATATAGTCTAACATACAAAGCAACAACAAAAAAACCGCAAAAGCAAAAAATCTAACCTAAAAACAAATTCCCCATAATCTAGATATTGTGTAAACATCTATAAATAATGCTAACTGTCGATATTTCCTGTTTTAGAGCACGTGGAAGTACAAATTGGATATTGGCTATATGTCATACAGCTAACAAAGAATTGTTGGCTGGATGCTCTGTTTTCTACATTTTCGACTTGAAATTGGTGTTCCAATATTGTGTTTTTATTTATTACTTACTTTTCTATCTTTCTAGTGTTTCTGGCTATAGCCGCGACAGTTGTGGGTTAAATTTCAAATTATTGAGGAAAGACGAAGCGCGATGTTGAGTTTAACTTAAAAAGTTAGGATACAATGTTTACTAAGACTACTTAGCTGTATTCTGAGCATAGAGTGAAACTAAAAGAGAGGGAGAGAAAGAGAAAATAGACAGATAAATAGAAAAATGTCTTTATTTTTATTCTGTCTATACAACACAAAATTAAAATTGCAAATAAAATAAAAAAGAATCATATACATATTTGCAGAAATATTTGTAATTTCTGCATATGTTTTGGAAATAACGTTTTGGTCCATACTAGGGTAAATAGGGCTGAAGAGAAAGCCGATCTCCTGGATGTTCTTTTTGCCTTGAGCTCGACTATGGATGACCGAGGAACAACTGACCATCCCGCGGTACCAGAGCTCAATGTCTGAAGTTAAGTTTAGCCAAAAAGCTGTTAGCCGAGCTCTATCTTTGGGGTGGGCCAGATGGCATTTCTCTGTTAGTGCTCCGTCCATGTGCTCCTGAGCTGACGGTTTTTACTCAGAATACATGCCCGTGGACGCATATCAATGACATGTTCGAGGATTCTGGCATTCATCGCTATGCAGATGATAGCACAGTAGACGCTTTTTGTCTTGTCTTTCTGTCTTTATCTTTCTCAGGAAAACGTAGAACAGTGCGCACATAAACTTGTGTCTTCTGTTAAGGCATCCCTCGAGAATATCTCCTCATGGGATGGAAGGAATTTGGTTACAGTCACACATTTGTACCCCTGCGCCACGTCCGATCTCAACTGATACAATTTAAAGACTACTTAAAATTAAAAATCGAAACGTTTCCAAAATGTATGTATAATACTAAATAAAGACAGTTAATAATCCGATTAAATAGTTTCCTGCAAAAGTTTTACACAGTCAAAAACTTATTTAATTTAACATTTGTCCTAATCGATTACTTTATTTTGATGTCACTAATACACAACATCATTAATATTAATTCAATTTTTACATATAGCATACTAGCCAAAGAATATAATGTTTAGACACTCCATTCTCAGCTTCCTGCCCATATTATAGACACTATGTGCTCGAAAGCGGAGCTTCGCTTGCGAAGCCAGTTAAAGATTTCAATACATTTAAAGAACCAATTACTTAACGCCAAGCCTATTTATATTCGTCTCGCTATGTGACTTTAATTAAATAACAAAAAATTACTTAAGCTCACGAAATTTCTGGCATATTTCGAGGAATTCCATTTTATTCATTTGTTTGTTGTCCAAGAAAGTTATTAGTAAACAAAAAATATAGAGTCGAGTACGAATTATATATTTAATTAAAATGTATATCAGTTTGTCTATGGCTTCCCTTATAGGCGTAACTAACGATAATAATAAATTAAAATTAAATTAAACCTAATCAGCTTCACGCTGTATCCCGCACACAGCAGGGTATGCAGACGGAACCTAGTGTTAAAACACTCTGTTTCCTGAGAGGCATTCCGTGTTGAGTGGCGGAACTCAACGCCGCTCTTTACCTCGACACCAGAGCGAAAAAATTTGAATATTGAATATAAATTTAAATAAATATTTTATGTTCTCGGGTGAGGATCGACATTCACAACCGTCGCGCTACAGTCACACCCTTGAGACCCTGGACTACGACGGCCACATGTTAATACTAAATGTTCAAATAGTCTGTTAAATTTACCTAAAAATCCTATGGACACAGTAAACAACGAAAATAATTATACCGCGAGCATAGGGAACCATTCTGTTTTAAGTAAAATTTTCAAAAAAAAAAATTGCGAACGGACTTATCACTAGATTCTCTCTGCCTGCTATTTGCGGGATAGAGCGTGAAGCTAAAAAAAGAATACAAACAAAAAAAAATATTGTCATCCACATATATACATACAGACCCCTATATATACATATAAACATCGCTCCACTGGTTAGATAGCCAGCTGTGGCGTGATACAATTTTTCGCTAAAGTGGCCATACAAATTGGATAGGCGTTCAATACGCAATGTCGTTTAGAGCGAGTGCTCGCTCTTATCTAGTGATAACCCCCAACGACCATACTTCTCAAGGTCCTAACTAAATTAACTATTAGATAAAA
>JAATLQ010037144.1:6466-48441 GCA_013421005.1 Heliconius erato x Heliconius himera | reverse complement strand
CTGTAATTTGTGGATACAAATTTTTAGAAATTTCAACAACGAAATTATATATTTTAAAATATTACCTAAATGTACACCATTTACCGATAAAATTTCATAGTTAAAAAATATTATTTCAAAGATTATTCACTGAAAATATCGCCATTCGGCGCATGCGCAAACTTGTAGCAGATGGTGTTGCTACTATAAAAATAAAAATCGACAACCTTTTATATTATTTTGATGAATAATAAATACATTATAAAATTATTATTTTATATATTAATACTTACAAAAACATTATATCAACTTGAAATAAGTATGATATTTATCATTTGATATTACTTAATATAAGTATTGTTTTATTTCATTTTAATTTTTATTCTAGCAATAGTAAACACTAAACAGATCATAATTAATGTAAAATAATTTTTGGTATTGGCAGTTTAAGTAATCCTTCGTTCAAAATAAACAAGTCAATGTTGCAACAGTAAAAAGTAAATTATATCTAATATATGAATGAGTTAGTACCTAGACGTTCAATAATTTTCAAGAAATAATGTGTTATACCTACAATAAAAACTTTCAAACAAACAAGTGAGTGTTACTATATATTAATATGAAATTGTAAATTTAATTTGAAAGATTTGTTCTTTTGTCCATTTTGAAACAGCTGAGGTGTGACGTGAGCTCTTGTCAAATGTTGCCAATTATTTAATAATTATTCCAAGTACGTTAATTCAGTATTTAATAGTTAATTAATTATGTTAAATATTATTTACATTTTGTTTTAACAATATATGCATTTATAATTTTGCTTTTTTTGGTTAGTTCAACTATGTTATTAATAATTTAAATGTACATTTATGTATAATAAACATAAACTACAAAATACAAAATTCATACATTTATTTTATTACGTATATGTAATTGTTATATTATGTATGTGTAATGTATAATGCAATATGTTTTATTTTGTAATATCTTCCTAATATTATAAATTTGAAAGTTTGTGGGGATTAATGTTTGTTACACTTTCCCGCAAAATCTGAATGAATGAAACTCATGAAATTGTACAATAATATAGCTTAGTACATTAGAATAACACATAGGTTACAACTTATGATAAAATGTTAAAAATTTTAGTTAAACATAACAATGACCTTAAGCGTGCGAAGCCGCGTTTTTATTTCAAGCTTATAACAATAGTAAGTAATATACCTACATCTACTTAGAACTTGCGCATAATAATGACACACTATAACACTAAGTATAAATATTTTAAAATCACCTGATATAATGAATCATTATAGATCTCCAATGAAAAGATTTTTTTGCACTGGTTAAGAACAATATAAGATCATGTTAAATTATTTTACCAGATTATGTAAATTATTTAATGTTTGAATTGCTTATATTTTTTGGCAGGAAATGTACAGTGTATACTTTCTATAAACAGAAAAATATAAGATAGAGGAGGTCATTTCAAACTACTTTTATTATATTTATCATTACATTTATCATTATATTTATCATTGTCCGTACCATTTTAAGTTATTGATATATTTTTTAAGTACTGTATTTGTGCAGTAAACTTCTCGAGAAAAGTAAATTAGTTTTCACTTTATTTCACCAAGTTATTAGTGTTTTTATATACTCTGATACAGATGTAACTCGATCGACGGATCAACGGTAGTCTATGAGTAGGGTAGGTATTTTAGTACCTATCCATTTCACCCTCATGTATGTTTAGCGGTTTTCAGTTAGCAAACTGTTGGGGCTGCGTTCGTGGGTTTTTTCTTTAATACAGCTTAATAAAGCTTAATCGGTCTATAAGTTATGGAAATAATATCTAAATAATTATAGCTTTTTTTTAAAATAAATATTAACAAAATCTTTTTTTAATTTAAGGGGTGTAACCGCAAAAAAATTACTCATGATTTTTTTTCTAGAAGCAATTTTAAAAACTACTGTTATTTATATATAATTATTATATTTGAAAGATTCATAAGGCTGGCTCAATGACAACTGGTCAAAAAGAGTACTTGAATAATAAAATAATGAAATAATTGTTACTCTCATTATGAGACATTACCTTTAAATATTTTTTTTTTATATATTTACTGAATTGTTTACATTTTTCACAATTCAACTAAGTATAGTCCAAACATTATGTGTAGAGTGCAGATATTTTAACATTGTAAAGCTATCCTTGCGCAGGCCGTCAATTAGCTAATGCTTTTAGGCGGTGGTTAAGGCGGAAACCTGTTTACTTGGCGTAGCGTGGCGTGTCGTGATACTTACTCTCCTGACGGTGAGTGTGCATATTTACGTGTCGTGTCGTGGTGTGCTCTGGCGTTATTTCTGAACAGTACTTAACGACCCTTTGCAGCATTCAAGCAATCAAAATGTTTTCTACTAATTTTGATGAAGATCTTCAATTTCTCTTAGCAATGAAACTTCTAGAGGGCAAAAAAAAGAAAAGAAGATAGTGAACAGGAGATCAAATAATCCGTGTACTCTTTGCACTCTGAGTTATATATAGCTTTTCGTTGACGTATGAGTTCAATAAGATCTTCAGTAATTTTTCTGCAAATATAATAAATTAAAAAATGTCTGCCCAGAGCCGCCCATGCGCCAGAGCGATGGGGGGAGGGGCCCATACCTCGCGGCGAGCAGTCGGCGGCACGACAGAACGCGTTACGACACGACACGACATGCAAATATGTCCCTAACCATACTAAATGTATGACACCGATTAGCTTCTGGCGTGTCGTGACACGCCACGACACGTAAATGTGTTTCTGCCTTTAGAAAGAGGTTGTAGAAAAAATATTTCACAAGTACTTTTTTTACTGCCTATCTTCAAAATTACTAATATTCATAAATAAATATTCTCTAAAACAGTTAGATGGAACGAAAAATTAATAATATGTAGTAATTTGAACGGGTGGGCCGGAACTGCGCAAAGCGGTTTCGGAGGAGTGTTAGGTCAATATGGAGCCAAGAGAATGAAGCTGGTAATATCAGCAAAACGATGTTGCCGATAGTAAAATCAGTATAAAAGAAATTGAGAGTGCAGTACGAAATTTGAAATATGGTTAAGTAGTGGGAGCAGGTGGAGTAGTAACTCCACTGCCAAGCTAATCAAATATAGTGGGCCAGGTGTCTTGGATTTGATCTAGTTTTTTTGCAATTTAAGCTGGAAATCAGGATAGGCCCCAGACGATTGGCGAGGTGCAGTCGTCGTGCCTTTGTCTATATTATTAAAAGCTTGGATATTAAAGTTTATGATGAATTAATAGCGAGAAGAATGGAAGAGAGATTTGATGTACCAAAAGGCTGTTGTAGGACGCCCCAGGAGGCTTTAGATCTGGAAGAGTGATCAGATCTTTTCCCTCTGCATGATAACGGAAAAAAAAATTCCGTTAACCAAAATGTTTTCTGTGCTTTTATGGACTTGGAAAAGGCTTTTCATAGGGTTACAATGTGAGCTGATCCTTGCAAGAAGCTGTAAATTTAGAGATTGCAGAGTTTACAGCCTGCGTGCGAATAGGAGCTGGCACGTTGCCTTAGTTTGACATTAATTCGGGTGTTAAACAAGGATGCGCTTGGTTTTTCAATTTGTATTTGGATAGTTGTTTCCAAGGAGTGAAGAGTGTGAAAATAATGGTCTAAGCCTAAATATGAGAAAGACAAAGATCTGTCTGATATTTGAAAGAAATGAAGAAAGGACGGAATGCAAGACCAGCGTAAATGGTAAGATATAAGAACAAGTGAATGAAGTTGTATATCTGGCAAGTATATTTAGTAGAGATGGAAGATACAAAATACATGTGGAAAGGCGAATTGTTGCCGGTAACAGTGTTAACTGTACCTTAGCTGCGTTGGTGAGACGGCGAAACGTCAGAACAGTTTCAGCCATAAACAATGCAGTGTTGGTGCCGACGATGCTATACGGCAACAAAACGTGGGTATTACGAAAAAAGAATGAAAAAAGATGAATGCTGTGGAGTTGTGATCTTTTCGTAGGATATGTGGAGTCAGCTTAGCGAATCCGTAATGAAGAGAGACATAGAATGGACAGGTACTAGCGAGGATGTCACGTTAAAAGTAAAGACCGTGCTCAAGTGGTTTGGGCACGTCTAACAAATGAATAATGAAAGAATAGCAAAAAAGATTTGTGAAGGAAAAGTCAGTGGCAAGAGAAGTATAGCGAGACGTCCGTATACCTTTGAAAACAATTTTAAAAATACTGGATTAAGGTTACACAGAAAGCAAGAAGACGTTATTCATCGTTCTTCATATATGGTTTTGTTGAAAACCCTTAGTACTTGGTCAATGTGGTCTACTTTGTATAGAAAAAATGTAAAAATATTTTTTATATTTAATTATAATTATTTTATTGTTATTATTATCATTGATTATATTTCTTACTTCTTTAATAAAAAATTTTAACATATTGATAATATTGAAATTACGACAGCTTACAACTGGTAAATTACAAAAATCTTTGTTAATACTGTTATTTATAGGCCTCTCATTCAGCAGTTTCATAAAATATGTGAATGATTTCACAGTTCAAATGTCTTTTGATAGTACAATAGTTTCCATGTAGCTCGCTGAGAGGAAACGATCCGCGTATGAGCGACTCTTGCGACGAATACGTCTGATTCAAGGTTTCGTAATCAAACGGTGCACTACAGTGCTATGTGTACCGGTCCGGTACACAGACGTATAAGTTTCTTTTATTTATATAAATAAAATATTTTAATCTTTCCGCTGTTTGATATTACTGTGATATATTTGAGTGCAAAGTAAGTATATCGTTTTTACTATCTCTAATCTGATTTAGTATATTTAGAATAGTTTTCCTCGTTTTTAGTTTTTATAAACGAAAAAATTATATGCTGTTACATATACAGATTTATATACTTTATGGAGTATTTTTGTTGAATGTTGGTTCTTAATACTAAGAAGTATACTTTTATTATAATTGATAAGTGCTACTTTATTGTAGATAAATTGCAGCCACGATATTGTAATTTTCAAGGTTCAATCGATTGTTATTTAGAATGCAGAATGAGTTTATTTTTTAATATAACAAGATTATTTGAGTACCTACAGAATAATAAATATATCCATTCTTTTTACAAAATAAAGATATATTTTTATATTGAGAAAGCTGCGTTATTCTATTAATTTAAGTTTTTAACCTATTTCATTAAATACAATTTTTTTTCAATGACGAAACGTACCAAATGGACAATGACTTAAAATGATTAAATCATAGAACCTGTTTCCAACCAAAACATGGCCGTCTCAAGTATAATAAAATGATTTAAGTAGAAACTGTTATCTGTTTTTCACATCCGTATAGTCTACTATATTAATGCTTGCTTATTATGTCTCACAATTGAATTATTTTTATAATTATTATATATAATATTATTTTTCTCAGTTCTACTGCGTGGTTTTATTTTTTAAAGATGAAACGTATCGTAATAACTTAATAATTAAAAAAAAAACCGTTTACACTACATTTTGCTTTTGTATAATTTATTAAAAAAGCAACATTGAAACATATTAACTGTAATAGCTAATCAAACGTCAAAGATACAGTTCTGTAAGTTACAAGGCTATCAATAAAACGTAAACAATGTTGTCGCCTAGAGGAAAACCAATTAAATATGAATACATAAGTAGAGGCCAGTCGTGGCGCAGGGTCACAAAGTGTGCCTCCAAATCGACTGGTTGTGGGTTCTATCCCCATTCGAGGAGATGAAATATTTATTTACATTTATATTTTCATTTCTTCGCTCTGGCGTCGAGGGGAAAGCGCGGCGTAGAGTTCCGCCACTCAACATGCAATGCCTCCAAAAATTGGCGAAAAGTAGGGTACGGAGTGTCTTAACACTAGGTTCCCTCTGACTACCCTGCTGTGTGCAGGATACAGCGTGAAGCTAAAAAAAATCATAAGTACCTATACAGATTACATATTTAGAATGGGATACGTATCATAAACATTCTGCCTGTTGTTCTTTTTGACGGATGAAAAGATTTATGAAATAAATATTATTTTTTCCACTATTTAAAACTTTTTCTATATTGAAAATTATTATAGCTGCAGTATAAATATTACTAGCCACCCTAGAACAGTCTGGTGGCCTAATAAAAATGAAGCCAGAAAACTAAAAATAAAAACTAAGCAGAAAGACCGAAACTAGTTCCCTTTCTCTGAAATATCTCTCTAGATATGGTCATAATTCAAAATATATCCTTTTTTTCCATCTGAAAAATATTTGTATATATTTCTTAAACTAACAGAATTTCATGGAAACCTTTTTCTATTTTATGACAGTTCGTAATTGGAACTTAGTTTTTTAACTAGAAATAATAAGAAATAATTCTTTATATAATATTATATTACGTAAATTATAGGTAATAAATGTATAAAATATATATTAAAAAGCTTTTTTAACTATACTACGAATTACTATAATACGAATCGGATTAAAATATTGAAATTTTATATATTATAAATAATGATTAAAATGAATATAAAACTTAATAATAAATATTCACTGGCATTGACATTTTTTTGTTTTTTTTTTTTCATCTTTATGCTCTATCCCGCATGTTTCCCCAGAGGAAGCCTAGTGTTAAGACACCTCGCTCCCCACTTTCCGCTTAATTCTCGAGACATGGCGTGTTGAATGACGGAACTAAACGCCGCGCTTAGCCTCGACACAAGAGCGAAGAAATAAAAATATTAAATATTACATTTTCTCGAGCCCATAACTTGGCGCATTTACGCTCCTGCGCCACAACTGGCTCCCGGAAAGTAAGAGGGCCCACCAAGTCAAAAATATATTATGAACGCGATATTCATGTACGAGTATACATATCTATTCTAATCTTTGTAAGTACTTATATTTTGCGGTGCAAATGTACCGAGATACTAAATTTTGCCATCAATCTATTACTGTATTACAGATAATGGAACTAAAAATAAAATATATAGTTCTTTGGAACCGTTTAATATGAGCCTTCCTCTTGTTGTTGATTTTGTTTATTAAAACATAGGTACTTAATAAAATATATTTACTTTACCTTTATGTTTATTTTAAATGATCTTAACATAGTCCATGTTTATTTTAAATGAACTTGAACAATAGTGACAAGTGAGTAACAAGTATGAGGCGAGTCATGACGCAGGCGCATAAAGTGTGAGTGTAAACGCGACAGGTTGTGGATTCGATTCCCACTCGAAGAAACGGTTCGCTCTGGTGTTACGGCAAAGCACGGCGTTGAGTTCCGCCGCTCAACACGCAATGCCTCCAGAATTTGGCGGATATTGGGGAACAGAATGTCTTAAACAAAAGTTGTAAGCATAAACATAATTAATGTAATTAATTAATCATATTTAGCTCTAGCTATTATAAAATTAAGAAAAGATATAAATGTTAGTATAAATATCTTCTTGTGATGATAAATAGAGAAGACACTTTGAAAAAGTACATATTAGTACTGTGATTAATAAAATTATAATTATATTTACATCTATTCATTCATTTCAAGATTGAAATTATAATGTAGGAGATAAAAATGACTTTGTTTCTAATGAAGGCCGTGACCTAGCCTCTTGCCCGCGATCCCTGAAGTCGTAAAAAATATTAGGGTCAACACATTTCCCGGACCGCGGACGTCATTCATTGATTGTCATATACATTTTATAGAATGCTATAAAATTAATAAATTAAATCAGCTTCACGCTGTATCTCGCACACAGCGAGGTAGGCAGAGGGAACCTAGTGTTAAGACACTCCGGTCTCCATTTTCCGCTGAATTCCGGAGATATTGTTGAGTGCCGGAAATCAACGCTTCGCTTTTTAACATTATACTAGGAAACAAAAATAGAATAAAGTATCTTAAAGAATGCTATAAGATACTTTTTTCTACTTATGTTACCTAGTACCTACTTTTTGACGCATGTTTTTTTTTCTTTAAGTATCTATTAATAAAAATGTTGATAATATATTTTGTGTATTATCAACTTTTATCATTAAATTAAAATAAAAGAAAAAACAAATAACAAAGAAAAATGAAATTCTTCTTATTATAATAAGAATAATTTTATTTTTTGTTTACAATTACTTGCTGTTAAAATATTTCTCAAACAAACAATAAAAAAGATCCTTATCTTTTTTATTGTTTGTTTTTTTAAAAAAATCGAAGATTTGAAGTTAAAAAAAATATATATTTCCATTTGTCCTTTCCAAAATGTGCGAATAACACTTTAATAATTTTGAAGTATTTAATATTATTTTCTTTTTTACAAACTTTAATAAGTCATCTGTTGCCTAACAGCAATTTGCAATTATTGCAGCATTTTTTGCACTGGACATTAGTTTCTATACTTGAAAAATAAGAAACAGGGGCCGTCCAAGTATTACGTAAGCAGTTTTTATGCAATTATTGACCCCCCCCCCTCTCCCCTCCCCTATGTCATCAAAAATAAGGAATTCTCTTAAAAATGTTTCATTGAACACGTCACAAATAAGCAAACTCAAGACCCCCCCGCCCCCCTACAGTGCTTACGTAATACTTGAACGGCCCCACATCATAATTTCAGAAATTTTCATTATAAAGATTATTTTGACGCTCACTATCATTTCATCAATCATTTTATCTACTTCAATATTTTGTTTCAATCATGTTAATTTATTTATATTGATTACTTACAGATAATGGCGCCCAATCCAGAACACAAGAAATGTTTCGAGGAGCTCAAGGAATGGATAAATCGTCAACCACATTTACCGAAAGACTTAGGTAGCACCTCATTTTTATCATCATAAGTTAATTTTTTTTATTCATTATAATCCTGCATGTATAGGGGAAGTTGGGTCTCTGTGATACGTTTTTTTTTTGGAGATAAAAAAAACGATGTAGTATTGCAATAATATTAAAACTAAGTACTGGGATATATATTCTTTGTCTATCTAACTTTTATGGCATGAGTGTTACTTTTATATTAAGGTCCCTCGGTGGCCGAGTCCGAATCACACTTGACCAATTTTTTGTAATATGTTTAGAATTGCGATCGCAATATCGGAAAACTGACAAGTTATTTATTATCTACGTAATTTATTTACAACAAGTTATCGTCATTTTATCGGCTTTGCAATCATTTTTGTATTGTATGGTGTTACGTATAACGTACATGTAGATCCTACCGCACCCAACTGACACACTATTAAATATTATAAAAATATTTTATCAATATTTTTAGTATAATTTATAAATTTTAAATATTATGAAATATAATTGTATTGCACTTGAACTCACACAGTATCGCCTGTATATTGTATATATTTCTAAATGTTAATGATACCTACTAACCTACTTTAATTTTATCTTAAACAAATTGTTAACAATGTTATAAAATATAGTCTATTCAGATCAATAATACTTATCATATAATTTACAAAATTTGTTTACATTTTATTTTAAAAATGGAACAATTTAAAGTTTAATTGTCATGGTTTTTATGGTTCCGTACGTACGTACTTTGTTCTCCGTCTGTCTGTCTGTATTTCAAAGTCAAATAATTTATTTAAAATTATATCACAAAAAACCCTTATTTCGACACTATAAAGGGAATAAAAATTAATAGGGTACTTCCGGTTGACCTGCAATTATCAAAAGTTAAATCCTAAAAAATAATAACCTTAAAAGGGGGGCAAAAGGGTAAAGGGTTGGTATTAATGGCGTTAGTTCAAGTGGTATCAGATGAAAGGGCTCTGGCTAAGCTAAGCTTGAATTTCGGAAAAAGTTCCAGACCTTCAATTTTTGCACGGAACCCTCTTGACCTTTAGATTCCCAAGTTACCTCTGCATACCTTGTTATTCGTGGGATACAGCGTGAAGCAAAAAAAAAAATATTAAAGATATTTCGTGGTGGTGGCGGACACCAATGCTGCATCAAAGCCATTCATTCATAAAATATATATAATTATTATAAATAAAAATAAAATACGTATTGCCTCAAAAGAGATAGAACTATAACCGCATAAGGTAGCGCACATGCTGATTGTGATTTGTATGCATTGAATAAAAATGTATACGAGGCAAATATGACACAGGCAAATATGGCCACTCTTAGAAAATTTTAATATGTGATGTGACATTAAGATTTATTTAATAAGTCACTAATAAATAATTATTTTGAAGGTTGGGACCCATTTTAATTTTACAAGGCTCCTTGTAAAGATAAAAATGATTAAAGAATAGTTTTGCGCAGTCTGATTTTTAGTTTTTTTATAATTATTTTTTATCGTAAAATTGTTTAATATATTCAAACACACTTTTATTACTGTTTAATTTTAATTTACAATAATTAATAGTTGGTTTTAATATTATCAACTATTACAGATTTTTTAAATATAATATAAACATAAAATTTATTTAGAACGGCCGCAGGTACAGTGAGTTCTGAGTTATATCAAAGAGATTAAATTAAAGAACTCGTTTTTATGTAATTATGTATCATAGTTATTATGTATCATGATTATGATATAGTATGGAAGTTCTAGATTGTACTTGACGGCTTTTGTGTTGAATTCTATTTGGAAAAATAAAAAAATAAAAATCTGCTTCACGCTGTAGGAATTTAGTGTTAAGACATTCCGTTCCCCACTTTCTGCTGAAATCTGGAGACATTGGTGTCGAGGTTAAGCGCGGCGTTGAATTCTGCCACTCAACTCGCAATGCATCCAGAATTCGGCAGAAAGTGGGGAACGGAGTGTCTTAACACTAGGTTCCCTCTGCCTACCCTGCTGTGTGCGGGATACAGCGTGGGGATCGCATCCACAACTAATTACGTTTACAGGCACGCTTTATGCCCCTGCTCCACGACTAGTCTCTAATCTTTGTTATATAAGATTAATATTTATAAAGTGAAACTATTATGTATATTTAATTTTATTTTCAATATTTACAGATGATAATCTCATACTACGCTTCGCGCACAGCTGCTATTATGATTTGGAAAAGGCGAAGACGACAGTGGAAATGTTCATTTCTATCAGAGGAACTTGCACGGATCTTTTAACGAATAGAGACCCTCAATCAGCTCAAATGCAAAAGATTTTAAAAATTATGTGAGTTTCATGACATTTCTTATACACACTGTCGTTTCAAGTTTCGTCCCAACTCATTGCTGCTATGGATTGCTTATAATTTTTATTCGTTGTACCGACATGATCAGACAAATTACGATGTAAAATTCCACCACCAAGCTTGTCTCCGGAATAAACGGAAAGTGGATAACGGGCTGTCTTTAGTTCTTAACATTAGATTCTGTATTCATAGGTTAAAGGCGTTATAGTGTTAAGATAAAGAAGAGAGATGAATAGCTGGAGGAATATAACAACGCATCATATTGTGAACAAGGCGTAGTATTACACAGTGGCGGCTTTGTACATTTTTAAGCTGTAGATAATTTAGTTATTGCCGCTCTTACTTTTGTAATTATCATTTCGTAGGTTATTGTTACATTCGGACAATTAAGCATACTACGCCACATCAGGATAGTTGGTGTTCTTCTCTAAAGTAGAGTAAGTCCGGTGTAATCGTAAGGAGGACACGAGACGAAAGACCGACCCTATCTGCCAGTTGATTAAACTTGAGTCTTCTTCTAGTCTACACTTGTGAGATATTTATTCAGTCGTACAGAGCATTCATTACGCATTGAATGTCGACAAATGTAGTCGTTTATGGTATCCTGCCGTAACCCGAGGATTCTTGGATCAATATACGCCCAATATTAATAACCTATTTCCAACGTCAATCTTAGATTGTTTCATATATCTATCCAATCTCTATTGGATAGATATATGAAACAATCTAAGATTGACGTTGGAGATAGATTATTAATATTGGGCGATAGTGGACAGGAACAGTGCGACAATACGAATTAGAGAAATTGATTCGCATATTTCCCGCTCCCTGAAATTTGCCATCCTAGACTACAGCCCCTCCATATATTATAACATAATTACGTACTTCGTTGGACAGTATTCGGCACAACGTAAGCAAGTATCTAATATATTACAAATATATATATAAACTCTTGTTTATTTTCAGAAATATTGGACAGATCTCGATGGCAGGCAATCGAGGTTTGTGGTTGTATCAAATAAATGACCCGGGTTTGGACAATTACGACTATATCTCAGATGCCAAACTGTTCTTCCTTACAACTGATTGTAGATATATTGAAGCAGACGATTTACCTGAGGAAGACATAGTTGTAATAGATGCCAAAGATTTAAATTTAAAGTTTTTAACAAAATTGAATCTCTCAACTGCACGAAGGCTGGCGAAGTATCAGGAAGTAAGTATAACATAAAACAAAAAAAAAATAATTAAACTAATAAAAGATACGTCGCCATGTTTTAATCTAAAATATACTTTGAGATTCTAATTAGGAGTTATTCAAATATTTTTTTATGTTCTACTATGTCACAATACGTTCTCACGTCCCGCTACGTTCAAATTTTGAGAACGTATGGTTTAGTGGTCAGAGCGCCTGGTCGGTTTCCAGGAGGCGCGGGTTCGAGTCCCGCTACGTTAAAATTTTTATACGTTTTCTAAATAAGCACTTTTTAATTTTTGGGGAAAAAAATGTATTATGTTTTATAGAGTAGTTGAAACTGTGGTTTCATTTAAATTGGTATTAACAAAATATTTTTTCTTATACAGACTTGTATAAGAAAAAATATTAAATTCTGTTTGTGCGTTTGTTCACGCTAATCTCAGAATCCGCTTAACTGTTTTAAATACTGTTTTCACTATTAAATTCTGGCAAGCTTTCGTTAACATTAAGTGCTTGTTTTATTACAATTATAATAAAAAAAGTTATATCAATTTAAAGTAGGCACTTAGTTTGACAAATTTGCTAATTTCTATAACGATTATTTTATACAACAGTTTTACTGAATTGCCTGAATCTTTAGCTTTCAATTTGTAGGAAAAAATTATAGGAAAAAATCGAGGTTGTATGATGATAAAAAACAGCGAGATTTAGGATTGGGATCGGAGTTTACGTGGAAAATCCTGCGCTTACCGTCTACCTAAATACCGTATAGCTACATCGTTTTTCTTTAAACACAACAAATAAAATAAATTGCCAAAAGACTAATTATTTAATGAAGCCGTTGTGGCGCAGTGGCATAAACGTGTTACTTTAAGCGCGACGGTTGTGGGCTCAGTTTCCACTCGCGGAAGTGAATTATAATGTTTTAGTATTAACATTTCCTTGCTTTGGTAACAAGGCAAAGCCCGGCGTTGAGATCCGCCACTCAAAACGTGTTGCTTCGAAATTTGCGTGAAGTGGGGAAAGCAGTATCTCAACACTAGATGGTAAATGTGTTTTTTCAAGTGCATATAATTATTTACATGATAACCTTCGGGCCAGCTTGACCGATTCTGTAGCAACATAAACGCAATTTTTATCCCGTTTTTTTTTTCGTAATCGAAATTAAAAGGTGGGAAAACTGCGTTTGCAGAGCGCGTATTTATCCTACCGTCTACCTAGATGGATATGAAATAACTATACATTGTTCTATTAAATAGGACAATTTTTGCAAACAAAAACAAAACAATTTTCGACAGGCTAAATTACTAACGATTTATTAAGTGCATAACAGTATAAATAACCATACTAAAAAAAATCTTTTTCTTAAATATACTTAAATAAATATTCGTATAGTCCAAGCGGGCAAACTCGCGTAAGTATAGGCCGCGGGGGCCGCTAGTCCATAAAATATATCTATATTATATGAGTTACATTATTTTTGATAATATTTTTTCTAGAGGCCAGTCGTGGCGCATGGCACAAAGTGTGACTGTAAAACCGACTGGTTGTGGGTTCAATCCCCACTCGAGGAGATGAAATATTTATTTAAATTTATATTTCCACTTCTTCGCTATGGTGTCGAGGCAAAGCGCTGCGTTGAGTTCTGCCACTCAGCACGCAATACCTCCAGAATTCGGCAAAAAGTGGGGAACGAAGTGCCTTCATATTAGGTTCCCTGTACCTACCCTGCTATGTGCGGAATACAGCGAGAAACTGATTATTTTTTTTTTATATTTTTTCTAGAATGCTATGCCGATCCGCCTGAAACAAGTGCACGTTGTGAACGCGCCATCTATTATTGACAAAATATATGCAGTTATGAAGCCGTTCATAACAAAACAAATTACGGAGTTGGTGAGTGCATTTTGAATTTGTGAATATAATATATTTTATTTTTTATAGCAAATTTTAAAAACTTCAACATAAGTAGAAATATCATTTGAATTTTTGAACGAGAAATTTGGAACCATCGTGGCGCAGCGACAGAGTGTCACTGTAAACGTGATAGTTGTGGGTTTTATTCCCACTCAGGGGTGTAATTTTTTTTAAATCCGCGATCCTGATACCAAGGAAAAGGTGACGAAAGGAAAGGGTGACGTTGATATCCACCACCGAGGAAATGAAAATAACTCATACCCAATATTGAAAATCGATCTCTGAATAGCGTTTACAACAGCCTCTTAACAAAATTAAATCAGCTTCACGTTGTATCCCGCATACAGTAGGGAGTGTCTTAACACTAAGTTCACTCTGTGTACAGAGTGAACTTAGTGGTAACTCCGTTAATCACTTCCCGCCGAATTTTTCGAGGTATTGCTTGTTGAGTGGCGGAACTCAACGTCAGGCTTTTGCCTTGTTGCTAGAGCGAAAAAATGGAAATATTAAAAAATAATCGAGTAAGTATCGAACCCACAACCGTCGCGTTACAGTTACACCCTTGTGGTCCTACGTCGGGACGGCCTCTGAATATTACTGTTTTATTTATTTCACTGCAGATATACTTTCATCCACCGAATTCTGAAACTTTGTATCAATATATAAGCAAAGAAGACTTACCTGCGGACTATGGCGGCTCTAGGCCACCGATGTCAGAATTAAATAAGGATATCGATGCGCTCATTTCTAGAAATAGGTAAGTCAATTATTTGTTCAGATTATATAAAGTGAAAGCTATGTTACTATTGCATGAGTATACGATGGTTGTAGGATCGATTTTCACTTATACTCGATTCATTATGGCATGAGACAAAATGTAAACAAAAAAATTCTGTTTCTCAAACTTTATTGTATTTCTTTAATTGTATTTAATTTATTTAACGTGGAGTTTTCTATATACAGCATTATTGCTTGTTGTGCTTGAATGTGATATATAAAATATCTTTGTATAAAATAAGAATAGCAAAAAAATAAAATGAAAATGTACAAATTTTACTAAAAGTTACTTAACTATTAGGATAATAAAACTTAATATATCTATTATTCAATTATTTATCAGAAATCGGAGGATTCTGAGGGACTGTCACCAACATTAATGACGAAACGGTCCACCATTATCTATTAAATTAACAATATTTTTCATCTTTTGCTCTTCTTTTATCATATGGTCAATGCGGCTTTGCCAAGCTTCTACTGTTGTATTTTTTATTGCATCGGCTAGTAACAATTTCATTTCATGTAGCTTAAAGCTTTTATTATTCATGTCAAAGTGCAAGCGTTGCTTGGTCCAGGTTTACTCATGTTCTAAAGTACGAGTATATAAATATCAAAATAACAAAAACAATACAAAATATAACAAAAACAGAACAACCAGAAAATAATTTTAAACTTAACAAAACTTTTAAGTTTCTTACTTAAAAAATAACAACAAAAACAAAAATAATTGAAATGAAAATGAAAATTTAAAGAAAATAACTGAGATTGGTGGATATAATCTGACGGATGACAAAATGTTCTAATATTAATAATATTAGAACAATAATGTTCTATATAAATATTAATAACGAGATGTAATTTATTTTTATAGTACTAAAATGTGTCTGAAGTTTGAGAAGAAGTTGACTTTTAGGTATTTAATATGTCATGTGCATGTAGCACATGACATATTTAAAAAATATTATTGAAAATAAAAAAACCGGGTGCATACCAACATTTTTAATTTTTTTAAGTTAATATATTCCTGGCTTTAAATATAAAAACAATCTTTATTTTTTATTATTGTTCTTTTTACTTTTCGTTTTCGTTTCTTTTAACTTAATTATTTCTTTTTATTTACTATATATACGGTGTGCAATTTAAAAAAAAATTAAAATATAAATATTTAAATTATATTACGAAAATAATTGAGGCCGGTCGTGGCGCAGCGGCATGAGGTGTGACTGTGAAACCGACAGGTTGTGGGTTCGATCCCCACTCGAGGAGGTGAAATATTTACTTAAATTTATATTTCCATTTCTTCGCTCTGGTGTAGAGGTTAAGCGCGGCGTTGAGTTCTGCCACTCAACACGCAATGCCTCCAGAATTCGGCAGAAAGTGGGGAACGGGAGTGTCTTAACACTAGGTTCCCTCTGCCTACCCTGCTGTGTGCGGGATACAGCGTGAAGCTGAAAAAAAAAGAAAATAAAAAAAAATAATTGGATATTTTAGGATAGAAAAAAATTGAGAATTTTGTAAAAAAAATTGTGAATTTTGTAAAAAAAATTCTCCCCGCTTTACTGGTATTCTATTTCAATTATAAGATAATATTATAATAAATTTTATGGCTATTTACAGTGTTATTAGCGAATTAATACCTAAAATATATATTTTTTAATTAATATAATAACTCCATCAAACCTGTTATGTAAAAGAACCTTTTTTTGACATGTTTACCTTTTATCTCATGCCTTCGTGAATCGAGTATAGGGGAAATGAATATTTTATCATTTCGTGTTTGTATTGGATCGTTATAATATACGGGAATGAAGCGTAAAGCTAAAAAAAGTTTTATTTAAAATATTCTTAAAATATTTAGCTGGACTCGAACCTGCGCCTCTTGGAAACTGTTCAAGTGCTCTAAATGTTTGCTCTTATAGTTGTTAGCATCCATGTAGGAAGATTTTTAAAAAAATCCGCTGTCCAAAGCTTATTGCTATGAACGTCAAATCTTTTAATTATATTAGTTATTAAGAAAAAAAATATGTTTGTTTTTTAATCAGACTACCGACAAATAATTTAGAAGTACAAAATGTATGACTTTGTATCATTATAATATAATATTATTTAGTAAAAGGAACAGAATATGATAGAATTGGGGCTGTCGCTGCGCAGTGAGATGTTACCTGACTGTAAAACACGACGGCTCTTTTTTTATTTACTATTACTATTATAACTTAATAGGTTTTGGTAAGACGACAAAAAGCGGTGTTGAGTTCCGTCACTCATGTAATGACTGAATGGAGGTTCCCTCTGCCACCCTGTTTTATGTATACATCTGTATCCCGATACAGAAATATAAGAATCGATTAATTTCTCGTTTCTAATAATTGATCATTGTGCTTATTTATACAACTATAAATAAATAAATTAATTAAATAAATATTTCGTTACAGAGAAAGAATAATAGACGAAAATCTATGGAAAAATCCAGCGAAAAATAAAAACGGAGCATCTACTGAAATTGGATCATTTAGAACTCTTGCTATAGATTAATGTTAACATATTAAAAAATATCATAGGTAATTTTGTATTTAGAATAATTTGTTAAATTAAAATGACAAAGCGAAAATATGAAAAAAAACAAGGCGTTTTTATGATGATAATAAGAATGAATCCAGTAATTAAGGAATTATACAAAAATGGAAAAATGTTGTTTATATTGTTTTTATTTAAGTCTTTTTAAAAGATAATTAGAATTTTTTAATGTCATATATTGAAGATGGTGTCAAAATTTGTTTTATTTCTCAAATAGTAAAGTTTTATTATTATTATAGTTAGTTATATTTTTGTTTATTATTTTATAGATTTATATAAAATGGTCGTCATTTTTGGTAAGACCTGTATGTCAAATGTCAAATGATTAAAATTTTCTAACTAAAATTATTCGTTGTTCTCTTCTACTGTTGTTTCTCAAATTTCAACGGCATTCTTTTTTTTCTATATCAAAAATTTTATATACAAATTAATAGTAAAACTGAAAAACATAATTTTTTATTATTGTAAAAAAATTAAGATCTGTTTTGTTAATCTGATTTCAATATATTTATTTTGTGTAATTTTATAAATAAATATGTAAAAGTAACAATGCTTTTATTTATCGAATTTAATGTGTAGTTGTTTTTAATTTTTGTCTAATCTATACTTGAAATAATGTTATTCTTCCTTTTTTGTGTCGTTCACACATAAAAAAATTGTATAAATTTTGAATGGGTAATGCATTAGACAAATTCAAATTCAGATTCAAATAATTTTATTCAAAATAAGAAGGTACATGCTTCATTTTTTGAACGTCAAATAATTTACCACCAGTTCACTAAAGTTGCCTCAGATCTGAGAAGTCTGTGAGTGAGACTAAAATTTTATTTTAAAATCAATTTTATTCAAATACATATTTAATTATCTGCGACAATGATACCTTTGAAACAGACTGGAGCGAGCATTTCATTCCCAAGGCGTGTTATCATTTATAAAAAAGACTATAATAAAATACATATATTAAAAAAAAACTATAAATTTAAATGACGAAAAACTTATTTCTAAGTTTTGTATTCTTTATATGTTTATTTGTTCTTTATTATTATACTATTTTTAGTTATATATTTTTTTATTTATCGATTATTTATTGATTATTGAGGCCAGCCGTGGCGCAGGAAGGAGCACAAAGTGTGACTATAAACACGTCGTGGGTTCGATCCCTACTCGAGGAAATGAAATATTTATTTCCATTTATATTTTTATTTCTTCGTTCGGGTGTCGAGGCAAAGCGCTTGGTTGAGTTTCACCACTCAACACACAACGCCTCTAGAACTCGGTGGAAAGGCGAACTCATAGCCTGTTGCGTTTACAGCCGCACGCTTGTGCCCCTGCACCACGACTGGCCTCTGCACCTTTCTGCATTCTTTTATAAATTAAGTCCTTTTCTTTAGGTTGCCTGTAAGGAGTAGCTTTTTGTGATAAACCCGACGATTGAACATTTGTTTATTTTTAATTATTACAATAAAATGTGTTTTTTTTTCTTATTTGTATTAAAAAGTATGATATTATCATTATTTTTAAATATACTGCAAATACATTGATAAACATAATAACATTATTTCTACAGGTTCAATATTATTTAATCATAACTTTGAAATGTCATCTTCAGACGCTTAGTAATTTTATTGAAATAATCTCTATATATAATAAGACAGTAAAAATATTTTGTCTGTACATTTAGTAATTTTGACTGAAATGGATAGAGGGACACTTAAAAAGAATAATAGAAAGCAAAAAGATTTTTTTTGAATTTCTTGTCTGTCTGTCTGTCTGTCTGTCGACATATTTTTGTCCACATTTTTCTCTGAAAGTACTGAACCGATTTACTTGAAAATTTCACCAATTGCTTTATTTTAACTCAACTTAACTACTAAAGTTTAGTTCATCAAAATCGGTTCATTAAAAAAAAAGTTATCGTCATTTGAAAGAAGTCGTAATTAATTCACAGAGAGATACAGAACGATCTTAAAAGAAATATCAAGTAAATACAAAGATTTTTTGGTTGGTTCGTTCATATAATACCTATATGTAACCAATTTAAAAACTGTACAGGAGTTAATATGCAATTATTACAGTTATTTTACAAAGAATATTATGAATCTTTCAAATCAATAATTTAACATTTAAGGCTGTTTCTGAATGAGTTAATTAAATTATTCACTGACATCAGCACATTTAACAGCGTATATTATATAGGTAAAAAGAACATAAAGTTACCAAAATAATTACGTGTAATAAATAATTAGCTTTATGTATATTTTATAAATATCAAATATCAACAATGGTCGTATTTTTTTATTTAAAACAATCAAAAATTCTTTGACGATAATGTCGTAAAAAAATCATATTAGAAGTCATTATAGTTGTCAATCAATTCTGCTTATTAAATCAATAATCATGTATTTATAGCGGGCGAAGCCGTGGGCGAGCCGCTAGTATGAAATAATATGAATAAAAATTCTTCTCAAAAATGAATACTTACCTTCATACTTATACGTTTGGTCTGATTTTTTTTCTAAAATGCAAATGAGTTCTTCGTACTACCAACCGGACTCAATTATTATGTTCTCCTCTAATTTCTAGTTTCGTTATTCTTAAAGTAGTTATTGGGACCACTATGAAAACTCACCGATATATACGACAGAAGAATAAAGAGAGGCTATTCGTGGCGCAGAGGCACAAAGTGTGACTGTAAACGAGATTGGTTGTGGGTTCGATTCCCACTAGAGGAAATGAAATATTTACTTAATATTTATATTTCCATTTCATCACTCTTGTGTCAAGGTAAAGCGCGGCGTTGATTGCTCAATTTACGGGGATTTGGGGTTTCAGCGGGATACAGCGTGAAGCTGATTGTTTTAAGAATAAAAGAGACAATTCTTTTTAAGAATTAATTCAAATGTACCGTATATTGTTCAAGTATAATAACCTTAATATGATTATTTTGGTATGATTTTTTTAAAAATGTAAATGAGTTCTTCGTACTACCAACCAGACTCAATTATGTTTACCTATAATTTCTTGTTTCATAGTTATCAACTATACGGAAGTTCCCCTATATAATACTAATTGAATTAATTTAGTAATCTAATATTCAAAATATATAATTAAATATATAGCTTTTGGGCAATACATAGTTTAAACGACAACTATTAGAATTAGTTATCATATTACAACACAATCTATTTTCTGTTTTATTATATACGGAAATTTTGCACATACTACACGCCTTTGACCATAAACGAATAAATCAAATATATTAATATACTATATAATAAAACTAATTCTACGGAAGGTAGATATGTTTTACTATTGACAGAATAGAAGATATTTTAAATTAACTCATCATATTTAAAATATCCTGTTTGTTCTGTTTCTCCGTTCCATGTGACATTGACAAACTGATTTGTATTCAACTGACGTGCTTGAAGCGCCATAACTAAATAACTAAACTGTACTACTCATCAGTCCAGTGCCACTGTAAGTACCAAATTAATAAGTATATAATAAACAATTTAATTAAGATAGATAAAGAATATATATAGGTAACTATTACAAACATTTTATAAGCAATCAACAGTTAAGTTATTTATTTATTAAATTTAAACTTTGATAAAGACAATTATAATTATTTTATTAGATAGTATCGAACTCGAACATTTGCGTGGAGGCCGTTTTTTACATTTTTTTTTAGAAATTACGAGAAACACTCTCTCCTGGCTCTCCTGTTCCCCCCAAGTTACCCTAAATTTTAGCTATATCAGATTTCGCTGCCAATCAGTCAGTTGCTAACGGAAACGTTTTAAGCATTAAAACAGACAGTGTGGATATTTTTTTTTATTATTTTGCATGACATTATTAAAATATACAAACATGTCCTTTAGATCAACGATAAAAATAATAAGATGACTAAAAAAGTCTGTGTTCACATGAAGATAAACATCAGAGTTAAAATTGTTAACGTATAGTTTTATATTAAGTTGTTTAATGTTTGGGTAGTCAGAACTAGATCTCGTTTTATTATTGTTGTTTGTGGCGCAGTGGCACAGCGTGACTGTAAGCGCGACGGTTGTGCGTTCGATTCCTGAGTTTATGAATTATTTTCATTCCCTCGCTGCTGGTAGAAGACAAAGCGCGACAATACTATAGTCCGATATATATATATATATATATATATTTATAGAGAGAGAGAGAGAGAGAGAGAGAGAGCTGAGAGAAGCAAGTAAGTATATTTTTTATCTAACTAGTTGGAATAAATCAGCTTCACGCTGTATCCCGCAAGCAGCAGGGTAGGCAGAGAGAACCTTGTGTTAAGACACGCCGTTCCCCACTTTCTGCCGAATTCTGGAGGTATTGCGTGTTGAGTGGCAGAACTCAACGCCGCGCTTAACCTCGACACCAGAGCGAAGAATAATATTTCATCTCCTCGAGTGGGGATCGAACCCACCAGTCGGTTTTACAGTCACACCTCGTGCCGCTGCGCCACGACTGGCCTCAGTTTTAGACCGAAAATCTTATACATAAACCTGTTTGTAGCAAATTTACATACATTATATAAATATAAATTTTTTAAATCAGTTTCGTGCTTGAGACGTGTCGAGTCTACGCTTAAAAGTTTTGTATGCGTATTGATGTGTTCAGTGGGTCAGTTATTATGATTTGTTTTTTTTACTGTGGTGATGTTCTCTTTATTTCTTTAATAATGAATAGAAGTGATGAAAAAAATATTAATTGAACACGCTAATCTCAGAAACTTATGAACTGCTGGAATTTAAAAAAAAAATGTTTTAGATAGTCCATTTGTGAAAAATAGGGAACGAAGTGTCTTAACACTAGGTTCCCTCTGCCTACAATACGTAGTGCGGGATACAGAGTGACACCAGTACGTTTGTCAAAAAAGGTTAAGGATAGGTTATATTAAATCACCTTAATCTTGCCGAGGTATCCCACTGTACCTGAAGTCAAAGGTATGATCATATATTACACACAACTTTTAATTTGAAACGCGAAGCCTTATGTAAAAACTGGTAATATTTCTAATAATACCACAAAATATTTAGACTTAACTATCATATAGCATATTTTGAATTCGTGTTCACGTGAAAAAGTGACAAGAATGCTAGTTTAGTTTCCCGTTTGAACTGTGATATATAAAAAAAATATGATCAATTTATTTTAATGTGGCAATATAAAATCAAAAATATTGTAGGTATATGAGGAAGCACGTGTGTGGTATTTCTATGAAACAGAGTAATTACAGCGTTGTCCTTCAAAAAGTTTTTACTTTTAACGTTACATTGAGCAAAGCGAGTGGGGGTTTGGATGGAAAAGCGAATTTGGGACAATACTCCTAGTATTTTTAACTATTGTATTTCATAAATATCAATTGTAATCGATTACGAAAATGCATTATATTTCCTAGATTAAATGAGAAAAATATATACCTACAAACAATAAAGTAATTACTTTTAATTATTTCGCTTTATAAATAACATATTAAATGCTTCATTATAATAATTAACTAACATATTTATGTTAACCATCAAAATCAAGATATGCAAGAAATGCGAAATAAATTAAATCCTGCTACGTTCATTTGTATTTTGTTCTAAGTATTGACGTGTTATTTTTTATGATAAATAAAAAATCAGCTTCACGCTGTATCCCGCGAGCAGAGTAGGCAGAGGGAACCTATTGATAAGACATTCCGTTCTCTATTTTCCGCCTATTTTCGAAGGCGTTGCGCGTTGAGTAGCGGAACTCAACGCCGCGCTTTTACCTCGACACCAGAGCGTAGAAATGAAAATATGCATTTAAATATTTTTTTTTTCTTGAGTGGGGATCGAACCCACAACCAGTCGCGTTTACAGTCACACACTTGTATCCCTGCGCCACAGGCATTTGACCTATGTAATTACAAAAAAAATCCTAGTAGGCAATTAAAATTAATTAAGATATAAATACATTTCATTGAAAAACTTGTAAGTGGCGTAATTTAGTTCTAGAGTATTTATTTGCTCAAGATTTTTGTGATTTTCATTTTCATTTGTTCACATTTAGTTAAACAGGGACTTATATAGAAAGACTACGTTAATATCTAAGGTACCATATATAAATATCCACGTTATAGATAGAGATAATTTAATTTTTTTTTGAAGTTTTTTAACAAATCCATTTCAAACGTTATAATCATTAAGTGAGTAGTTTATCTCAGTTAAGTTTTTCATTTAAGGCTATTTTAATTTAAATTTATAAATTGGCGTAATTAGCTGTCAGTGTGAAAAGACTGGTTGACTGACATTATAATAACTTACTATGTAAAGTGGAATTACATATATATAGGTACTTATTAGAATTTTTTTTTTTTATTAATATACTATTTCGTAAGGGATTTAACAATAATGATTTTTCAATTTTTCATATTTTGTAGAATTTACATTTTGAAATAAGTATTACCATAACCGTAGCCAAAGGGCGGCGTTGTGTTCCGCCACTACCAATAATAATATTTTCTTTGTTAGAGTCTAATGAAAACAAAAAAATAATTCAGTAATATCTATAGAAAAAAATCTATCAAGTCTCAATCAAGAGGAAAGATGTAAAGATTTTATGAATATCACAAAGAACAATGAATATTAAATCACTATAAATGATTTCTGTCACTATTAAGTTGACATCTGATATTATTACTACATATGATATTTATTACTACATATATAGAGGAAAGTCGTGGCGCAGGGGCACAAAATGTGACTATAAAGGTTGTGGGTTCAATCCCCACTCGAGGAAATGAAATATTTATTTAAATTTATATTTCCTTTTCTTCGCTCTGGAGTCGAGGCAAAGCGCGGCGTTGAATTCCGCCATTCAACACGCCTCCAGCATTCAGCGGAAAATGGGGAACGGAGTGTCTTAACAATGGGTTCCCTCTGCTTACCCTGCTATGTGCGGGATACAGCGTGAAGCTGATTTATTTATTTTTATTTACATATATTATAAATAAACTTCAAACGAACAGGCCGGACTGCATATGCTTCAGTATACGATACGATATCGACGTCGACAGGCATTAGTGCGAGATCGCAGCGTACAAAATCAAAGATCAATAAACCATCAAGTCAAGGTAAGTTATATTTTTTTAAATATACATTTCTAATATTGTTTAGGTTAATAACCTACAGTATGTATAAGAAACGTGACATCATAACTTACCTTAGAACTTAAACTAAAACTTAAAAACCGGATTTTTTATGTTTATTTGATTATCAATATGCCGAAATATTTTGTGAGTCACATATAAAAATATGTTATTATATTATAATTATGTGTTTTAGCCATACGTTTGTTAAAGTAGGTAGTTTATAAAAGTATAAGTTTTTTTTAATTATTTGTTTTTTGATATTCAGATTAGATATATATTTAAAATTTTTCATATACGAATTTATGATGATTTTACATTTATATAGATATATTTAATTTAAGAATATAATCTATTTGTAAATTAAGGATTTATTTATGTTTTTGTAGAAAATTATGTCGTATTTATATTTTTTTGCAATGGTACAAAATATTCAATTTAGTTTTTGCTTTTTATGTTCGTGACTATGTTTATGTATGTGTATGCCTATGTATGTGTTAATTTTTTTTTAATGAGTACACTCACGCACGGAAAATAATTTAATAAAAAATATACTGGTTTAGGCATATCTATATACCTCTACTTCCTTATTACTGTTTTTAGTAGACTGTTTTTGCTAAATTAAATAAATATTTGAGACCAATGGTGGTGCGGGGGCATAAGAGTGTGACTGTAAACGCTACTGGTTGTGGGTTCGATTCCCACTCGAGGAAATAAAACATCTGGAGTGGAGGGAAAGCGCACCGTTTAGTTCCGCCATTCAACACGCGATGCCTCCAAAATTCGGTGGAAAGTGAGAAGAGTCTTAACAAAAGGTTCCCTCTGCTTACCCTGTTTCATACTAGATACAGCGTAAAAAAAATTATTCGTATACAGAAGATTTAAATAAGTTTAAAGAATTAGCTGCAACTACTATCATATTACTATACGAGAGTATGTGAATGGCAATGACCCTGAAATAACTGTTAAAATATTAGAGAACCTAAATACTTTGGTGTTGTATAGTATCTATTGTTAACACAAACAAAAAATATATTTTTTTTTTCTAAAAGATACAACAATAAAATTAAGTTTCAATATTAAATTTTATTATTGTTTATTTATAGTTCTAAAAATGCCGCATGACTACAAACAAGATTTGATTGCTATTAAAGAATGGATGTCAAAGGAATCCCATATACCTCAAGATATAGGTAAGTTTTAAGTTACATTTAAAATAAACAATATTTACAAATGTACCACACGCTGTTTCCCGCACACAGCTGGGTAGGCAGAGGGAACCCAGTGTTAAGACACTCCGATCCCCACTTTCTGCCCAATTCTGGAGGCATTGCGTGTTGAGTGGCAGATCTCAACGTCGCGCTTTGTCTCGACATCAGAGCGAAGAAATAGATATGTAAATTTAATTAAATAATTCATCTTCTCGAGTGGGGATCGAACCCACAACCGGTCGATTTTACAGTCACACTTTGTGCCTCTGTACCTAATTAATAGATATTAATACATTTATCTACATTTAATTCTAACTAGATAGTAGTATGGCGAACAAGTCGTGGCCGCCCTGAAGGTAGATGTAGATATCTGCGCATACATAATTTAAGGTTATGTTGGAAGTACAGAAAACCTAGCTTCAAGGCGGCCACGACTTGTCGACCCTACTGTAAAAGGTATACAATCTATGATCGCGTGGAATGGAGATAGCAATGATAACTTCTATACATTTAATAATATTTTCAATTATATTTTTTATATCTCATATAAAGACCTACATCCATTTATGTAATTAATATGAGAATTATTTGTAATGTAAACCGTTTTATTATTGAAAATCAACAAAAAACTCCCATGAAACCTTTAACAAAAGTCTCGACTCAACTCAACGCCAAAATATAAATTTAAATTTAAAAGCTTCACGCTGTATCCCGCACACAGCAGGGTAGGCAGAGGGAACCCAGTGTTAAGACACTCCCGTTCCTCACTTTCTGCCGAATTCTGGAGGCATTGCGTGTTAAATGGCAGAATTCAACGCCGCGCTTAACCTCGACACCAGAGCGAAGAAATGGAAATATAAATTTAAGTAAATATTTCATCTCCTCGAGTGGGGATCGAACCCACAACCAGTCGGTTTTACAGTCACATCTGGTGCCGCTGCGCCACGACCGGCCTCGTCGGAAATTTAAATACTCGTAAATATTTAATTTTCTGGAATGGGAATCGAACCTTAAGCCAGTCGCGCTTATAGTCACACACACGCACATCCCTGCGCCACGGCTTCATTATATATGTAGGTGTATAGTAGTATGTTAATTTGAAATAGTTATTTAACGAAAATAAAATATGAAGTAAACTCTTAAATGTAAAAAATATTTATATTCTATAAAAAATGATGTCGCAACATTTTACTTCCTACTTGTGTGGTCGCTATTTATATTTTATTAGTACTAGTGACCTAGTAGAGTTTACTTTTAATAATTTATTATGAAAAATATTTATTATTCATGTATATTTATAGATATCTATAAATATTTACAGAAATTAGTACGATTATATCTGAACACAAATATTCTATGTGACTTTATCCAAATTATTATTTTAAATATAAAAATCAGCTTCACGCTGTGTCCTGCACACAGCAGGGTAGGCAGAGGGAACCTAGTGCTAAAACACTCCGTTTCCCACTTTCCGCCGAATTCTGGAGGCATTGCGTGCTGAGTGGCGAAACCCAACGCCGCAGCAGCAGAGCGAAGAAACGAAAATATAAATGTAAATAAATATTTCACTTCCTCGAGTGTGGATTGAACCCACAACCAGTCGATTTTACAGTCACACTTTATGACCAGCCTCGGCTTGAATATATTACAAAAAAAATATATACATATATAAAAATGTGATAATTTCAATAACTAAAAATAAAAAAGATAAAAAAAACAATTCAGTAACGGTCAAACGTCTATTAACTTCTCTCGAGTTTTCAATATAAACAGTATATAAATAAATGCACTACAGTGCGTCAAAATAAACACAAATAAAATAATCGAAAAAATCGAAATGTTAAGGGCAGCAGGTATTAAGGTACTAAAGGTTTATACTAAATTTACCTACTGTACCAGTAGTTTTCCATTTAAATATAATAAAAAGCAAACGATGAGTTGTATTGTATATTCGAAAACGTGTAGCGAATTCACACAAAAATTACATACAGATATAATAAAGGATTTTTATACGTTTTAAGTTTTATACGTTTGCTTAATTATTAAATTTAATTATAATTTGTTTTTTTTTTGGAGTAAGATTACTAGTTAGGTATAGCCATTGTGTTAATGTAAAGAGTGTGCCAATTAAAAAAAAACGATATTATATTTTATTATTAATTACCGTTAAACCGAAGCAAAACCGCGGCGTTGAGTTTTTCCACTCAACGCGCAATGCCTTGTGAATTTTGCGGAAGGTGAGGAGCAGAGTGTCTTAACTCTAGGCTTTCTCTATCTACACTGCTACATGCATTTTTTTTATTATTTTTAAGTATTTATGTTAATAACATTAAATTTTTCAGGTCTAGATGATCATTTACTCATGAGATTCCTACACAGCTGTTACTTCAGCCTGGAGGCGACTAAGAAATGTATTGATAAGTTTTGTGTAACGCGCGCTCAGATGTCCGAAGTCTACATCGCTAGAGACCCCTTGCTACCTAATATAAAACAGATGCTGGATCACACGTATGTATTACTTTTTTATTTTCACGCTGCATGCCACACGTAGCTCGGTGCGCAGAGGGAACCTGGGAAACCAGTGTTAAGACACTTCGTTCCCATTAAGACACTCGTTTTCCACTTTTCTCTGAATTCTAGAAGCATTGTGTGTTGATTCAATCAATCTCAATCCCTAGCTTTGCATCTTACTCTTCTTTATTTTTTTTCACCTTTACCCTTTTGTCTTGCGTATAGCAGGGTAGGCAAACAGTAGGTACGTAGTGTCGAGATACTTCATCGTCCATTTTCCGGCCGATACTTAAGACATTATGTCATGTATGATGAAAATTAACGCCGCACTATATCTTGTTACTAGAGTAAGGAGTCGTCGACTTAACACAGTTTTATGGGAGTGGGAAAATGGAGATACTTCGTTCCCCCGAGTGGGGATCAAACTTATAATTGTTGCGTTGAAAATCAAACGTTTCATGTTAAAGTGATGTTTACAACTTAGTTTTATTAAATCTTTTTAACTTGTATACCTGTCTCCATGATTTAAAAATATTACAGCTTAAAATATTATAGATTGCAATTATTATTAGAATGCAATATGTTTTTTTTTAATTTATTGCTCCTCGAACCTTCTTCAAAACGTAGTATATTAATAAACCGCTGAGACTTTATTATTATTTTTATTAAGATTATGCTTAAATACGACCATCGAAGCTGATTGTATAGTTCCGACATTTTTTATGATCTATAAATTCTATATAAAATTTATGTATAAAATTTATGGAATTGCTTTTTATACGATAGAAATAGATGTACCAAATCCTTTATGATATAGCTATACCTTGTGGGTTTGATCTCCACTCGAGGAAAAAAATACTTATTTTTTTTCATTTCTTTGCTCTGGTGGCGACGCGCGGCGAGGAGTTCCGCCCTTCTACATACAATGCCTCCAGACTTAACAGTGGGTTCCCTCTGCCTACCCTGTTGTGAGCGGGATACAGCGTGAAGCTGATTTCATTTTTTTTTAATATCTTCATCTCGTTTAGTGTTACGATATGTACCTAATTTACTTACTGATCGTCGGGCCCGAAAAGCGTAAATTATATATTATTAATAAATGATTATATGTAAATTGCGCACGTTGAAAATTAAGTGTAATTTAGTATTTATGAAGTCTTACATAATTTCATCAACATTTGACGTTAGTACCTACGTTTTTTTATATTAGAATTATTTTATTTTATATAGAAAATTTTAACAATGTAGATAAATATGTATTTGTGTATGAAAGTTGCAATTAAAAAAAAAATTGTATTGAGTCCATTCGTGGCACAGTTGCACAAGCGTGTGACTGTTTTCGGTTCGATTCAAAATCGAGAAAGTGAAATATTTAATCAATCTTCATTTTTTCACTCTTAATTCGAGGTAAATCGCGGCGTTGAGTTCCGTCACTCAACAGGCGATGCCTCTAAAATTGTAAGGAGCAGAATTATTTTATTTAAACAGGATGTTTTCACATTAGGTTCCCAGGTTCCCTCTGCACACAGATATATATAGTTGAAGTATTTGTAAACTCTGTCCTTTTTATGACGTTGTACTAGTTCTAGAAAGAATTAACCTGACCTTTCACTTCACTTAAAACTTTAATTATATAGTTATATACGTATAATTTAACAATGCTAACAATGTAACGCGCTAAATTGGTATTGTAGATGATTACTTAGTGCAGATAACTGCTGTTGCATTACAGTATATAATAATATATATTGTACTGTTTTTAAATGTATTGATATTTTTTTTATTTAAAAAAAAGAGGAAGTTTTGCCTCGTTTCTTGTGCCGGTTCTTCTCAAGCGACAGTAACTGTAGTGAACCGTTGGTAAATTTGACGTTTAAAATTAAGTGTAATACAACGCAAAACAATGTTTTTTTATTTTTGTCCGTTTGTTTATCCGTGCCTACGTTCACGCTAATCGCATAAACGGCTTAATCGATTTGCAGTTTTCTTTAATCTTTTTTTAAGCGTCGCGCTGTATTCCGTGCTCAGCAGGGTAGGCACAGGGAACCTAGTCTAAAGACGCTCTTTTCTCCATTTTCCGCCGAATTGTGGAGGCGTTGCAGTGTTGAATGGCGGAACTCAACGCCGCGCTTCACCTCAACACCAGAGCGAAGAAATGGAAATATAAATTTAAATAAATATTTCATTTCCTCGAGTGCGGATGGAACCCACAATCAGTCGCGTTTACAATCACACTTGATGTCCCTGCGCCACGACTGGCCTCAAATTTCTTTCTTAATTTCAATTTTACTTTATATATTTTCGTGACTCTACGACTACATACAAAGTAATTTACCACATTTGGGAGAAAATATCTTGAGAATATTCAATTCTTCAATCTGCACAAATAAACACTGTATCATGCAAACAGCAGAGTAGGCAGAGTACACATTGCGTGTTGAGTGGCGGAACACAACGCCGAGCTTCTGCCTTGATGCCACTACGGCCTCATTTAATTGTAAATATATAATAAAAATATTAGTAAAAACTAATGTTGTGTTTTTATTATAGATTTGTAGGAACATATCCATTCGATGGCAAAGAAATGATAATACACAAATACGATGACCCTGCGACAGAGAATTTTCACTTTTATGATTTCTTGAAAAGCATATCAATACACAACGACGTTTGGGTCAAACATCATCCTCACTTTGCCGACGAACACTACATTATCATCGATATGTCCTGGATTTCTTTGAAAATGATACCGAAAATCAATATTCAATATTTAAAAGATTATATTGTTTACTTATTGGTATGTGTTTGTTACATATTTTTCTATTTTAAAAATTTAAATGAAATTTAAAAAGCGCAGTTGTGGCGCAGCGGCACAAAGTGTGACTGTAAAATCGACTGGTTGTGGGTTCGATCCCCATTTGGGGAATAGAAATATCTATTTACATTTATTCATATTTTCATTTCTTCGCTGTGGTGTCAAGGCTAAGGGCGGTGCTGAGTTCCACCACTCGCAATCGCCTCCACAACTCGGCGGAAACTGATAAACGGAGTGTCTTAACACTAGGTTCCCTCTGCCTACCCTGATGTGTGCGGTATAAAGCGTGAAGCTGATTTTACCATTTTATTTCAATTTAAACGAGTTTTTATTCTAAATAATATTTGTATGGTGTTAGTTTAGATTTTAACACATTTTAAATGCTCCACAGGAATCAATGCCAGTACGTGTGAAGAAGGTCGTCGGTATAAACGCTCCGTCATATTATGAAAAGATATACGGACTTATAAAATCAATATTACCATCAGAAATTATTGAAATTGTATGTATTAAATAAATAAATCGGTCAATCAGATTGACCCTCCGAGGGTTCTCTATTAATTGCAGGATTATAGGTCAACGGGAAGTACAACTTATAAAAATTTACGAACTGAGGTTTTCGGGCGTACTTATGCATAATTTTTACGAAATCAACGATTTATGTATATCAATTTTATCCTACCTACTTAAGTCTACCTACTTAACTCAACAGTGTAGACGTAGATCTGTTTCATTTCACGATGTTTATCCATACCGGTATTTCTTGTGACACAGTTACGCATAGATACCAATAACGTAAACAGATACTTCTACAATAATACTACTTTGAACAATTTTGAACTTTGCCGCCAATCCGCGACTCGATTTCGGAATGAGGTGTATGCGGCGGTTTCCCTTTGATAGGTTTATGTGTGCGTGCGTCGTTCTTGATAAATGGCGTTTTATTTTAAAACGATAACTTTTTAATTTATTTTTAAATATTTTTAAAGTGTTATTCCACACTTAGAAAAGAAAAATACTTATTTATAAAATGTATAAAAATTTGAACGTAGCGGGACTCGGACCCGCGCCTCCTGGAAACCGACCAGGCGCTCTGACCGCTAAGCCATACGTTCTTATCGAGCTACGTCGAAATTTTTATATGCTTGTTATAACTTATTTATGTTGTTAGCTTAGCGGTCAGAGCGCCTTGTCGGTTTCCAGGAGGCGCGGGTCCGAGTCCCGCTACGTTCAAATTTTTATACGTTTTATAAATAAGTATTTTTCTTTCCTAAGTGTGGAATAACACTTTAAAAATGTACTTAATAAATAGCATTCTCTCTTGCCAGATGATAATTCTTAGTAATTATCTTTGGGTCGCGGAAATTTGTAAAAATCTCCCTACAGAAATGAAAGTGGCGATTGGAGTGCCTTATAACTAGGTCACCTCTGTCTACCCTGCTGTGTGCAGGATACAGCGCGAAGCTGAAAAATATATATATTACTTAAAAATATAATTTTATTGTAATGTAAAGATAGTAGAGACTCAAAATAAAAAAAATATTTAAGTCAAATTAAATTTTCAATTCAAATCAAAATTTCATTCTTATATTTTTTTCTATTGTAGACCTACGGAAAATACCTTGTGCGTTTTGATTACGCGGCGAATAAAGTTTTTAAACTTAAGTGTGCGGTCGTATGCAATCATTTAATATGAAATGAACTACAAATATAAGTTTGTAATGATTATTTGTATGAAATATCTATAATTTTTCGCTTTCTCCAGAAAGCCTTTTCTTTATTTGTAATATAAGTTTTACATGTCGAATTTCATAACTGTAGATCCCTTGCGGATGTGTAGAACGTGTCATAAATTACAAAAAGTACTTGTTCTTTGTTTGTTTTTAATTATTAATGAATTATTTTAGTTGACACATTTGCAAATATTCCATAAACATAATAATATAAGAAAAAAATTAAATCTAATTTTAAATTCAAATATCAGGGGTCCTGGCGCAACGCTTCCAGAATTTGGAGAAAAATGGGGAACGGAAAGTCTTAACACTAGCTTCCTTCTCTTCCCTCTCACTTGTGTGTGGGATACTGTGTGATGCTAATAAATTAAAATACTTAGAATAATATTGATGTAGTGATATTGATTCTTGATATAAAATATTAAATAATTTCAGATACAAAGTTATCAATCAGTATTCTCTTTTTATATCTTTCCAGGCTTTAAATTCTAGTTCATTATTTTTGTTTCAGATCCACATTTATACGAACGTTGAAAGCCTCTATCAGTTCGTAGATAAAAAATATTTGCCAGTAGAATATGGTGGCGAAGCTCGAAGTTTGGTTGACTTTGATCGGTGTCAGCGCCAACAAATAGCTGAATTTAGGTATAGGATTTAGAAATATATTTAAATAATGTTCGTTTTTGAACGCCGAGGCCAGTCGTGGCGCAGAGACACAAAGTGTTAATGCAAAATTCATTGTTTGTGGGTTCAATCCCCACTCGAGTAAATTAAATATTTATGTAAATTTGCCTCTAGATTTCGGCGGAAAGTGAGGAATGGAGTGGCTTAGCTTAGCACTTAGGTTCTATTTGTCTACCCTGCTGTCTGCGGGATACAGCGTGAAGTTGATTTTTTTTTTAATTTCCTGTGGTGGTCTGTAGTGTTAGTAATTGGTCCAATTTCTAAGCAAATCTCAAGATTCTTTAGTACGAGATGTTTGTCAAGGATGGAAGTCTTATATCTTTCTTTTTTTTTAGCCTAGCTGGGTAGACAGAGAAGACCTAGTGTTTACACATGGTTATCTCCGCATTTCACTCGAAATAGAAATATGTTGCATGTGGTTTTGCGGACTTAAACACAGCAATGAATATAATTAAGTCCTCCAATTGAAGTACACTGTCTGGTGCCACTGTGGCCTGGTTTTCTACATAGTTATACCAAATAGTATTGTAATTGTCACAATATATTCTAATCTGTAACCCTAGTATAAACGCATTTTTTTTTCTTTCAGAAAATTTTACCTAAACGATAATGCATGGAAGGCAGATTTGCTGAAAAAACCTAAACTGAAGAACGTTGATAATACCATGAATGGCTCTTTCAGAACTTTGTCAATTGATTAGATATTTAATAAAAAATATGATTCCTTTTATTGTACAAAAAATATATATTTTCTTACTTACATTTCTGTTTTTATTTATTTAAAGCTGTATTTATTTTATTAATGGTGTTTACAACACCATCAAAATATTATTTATTACATTGAAAATAAAGAGAATGAAGAATATAAATACAATATACTTTTATAGTCTATTATTCTTATAAAATAATTAACAAGTACATGTTCGTACATATCTATTAGTTTTATCTTTTTTCCTCAACTCATATTAAAAATTATTCATATTAACATTATCACTATAATATTTTATACATTCGTCCACAAAAATATATTTTAAATCAATTGCTTTTTTATATTATATAAATTTTTGTTGTGTTATTTTTTTTTGTTTTAATAAGTATTTTAGTCTCAATAAAGTCCTAGTACCTGTACCAGCACCGACACCTACATATCCTATCTACTTCAAACGGTATTCATGTTTATACATAATTTGTCTGAAAATAAAATCAAATCAGCTTCACGTTGTATCCCGCACACAGTAGGGTAGGCAGAGGAGACCTAGTGTTAAGATACTCCGTTCTCCACTTTCTGTCGAATTCTGGAGGCATTGCGTGTTGTGTGGCAGGACTCAACGCCGCGCTTTGATTCGACACCAGAGAGAAGAAATGGAAATATAAATTTAAGTAAATATTTCATCTCCTCTAGTGGGTCCAACCAGTCGGTTTTACAGTCACACTTTGTGCCCCTTTTGTGTGGAATTACTTAAATATACAGGACGAAAAGCTAAATTTGTAAATATGTTTCTTATTTTGAATAAAAAGAGGCCGTCGTGGCTCTGGGGCACAAGCGTGCGACTGTACACTTGTTTCCGAATAGCGGGAATAAAATACTGAACATTTTCATTGCCTCGAGGCAAAACGCGGCGTTGATTTCCGCCGCTCAAGAATTTAAAGAAAAGCGGGGAACGGAGTATCTTAAAAGGGAAGAGAGTGTCTTAACACTAGGTTCCCAACATCGAGTTGTCTCTATGGCGCTTAGCCTACCTAATCCATTGATTTAAATATTCGAAAAATATTTTCCCATTTTAATAAAGTAAAAAGCCTCTGTGGCCATATTAATTTCCTCGAGCACAGGATATAAATACAGATAGATATACCAATACGTTTGTCTGTCGTATGTGTACATAGTTTAAATAGTTTATATATGCTGTCAGCATCTCTAGCTAATATCTGCGCTCTAACAAGCGTATAAAAATCAGAACGTATGGCTTAGTGATCAGAGCGCTTGAGCGGCTTCTAAGAGGCGCGGGTTCAAATCCATCTACGTTAAAATTTTTATTAGTATCTAAAAAAGTATAATTCTTTTCTACATATAGAATAACATATGTAAAAAAGCTTAAAAATATTAAATTGGGATCGTTTATTATACCAGAGATGTGCCAAGTCTGAATCTTTTTTTGGTATAGCAGTAGTAGCTATCTGAATACACAGTGCATAATAATTACATTTAAAATTTGCATGACTTATATATAGCCTATAAAATCTCTTATGACCCTGAAGGAAAAACTAGAAGACACAGTATGAGCCGTGCGTATATCAAAATCAAAATCTATTGAAAACGACATAAATAACATTTTTAAAATTTTTAAATTTTATTCCATACTTAGGAAAGAAAAGTACTTTTAAAGAAAACATATAAAAGTTTGAAAATCCGATACGTTTAAATGATTCGATTAAAACGCCTCTGACAGTTTCCAAAGAGGCACGGGTTCAAATCCCGCTACGTTCAAATTTTTATACGTTTTCTTAATAGACATAAATAACTATTTCATGTAAGAAAATAATTAACAACTATTTTCAAGAAAATCTTTAGCAATAGTGAGTCAAAATGAAAGCAAAACTAGATTTCTTGCTCTACCAACCTGTTTATAAACATTGCGTGTATTTAATAGGGATTTGTAACGCAATTTTAATAGGCGTTAGGTAAAACTATCTCGTTTAATATCATTAAGAAATTACTCTTCTTAAGCCTTAGAATTTTTTTATTTTGTAACAAATCTCCATACACTTTTATTATCAAAGGGAAATAAATTTTACATTTTTATATATACATTATTATAAAAAATATATTTAAAATATAACAAATGAGGTCAGCAGGGCTGCAAAATGTGACTGTAAACTTAACAGGGTATGGGTTCGATTCCCACTCGAGGAAATAACATATATAATATTTCCATTTCCAGTGAGACAAGGGTCCAGGCCATCAGTGGCTAGGACTCCAGAGAAATATTTTGTCGAAAATATGTCGTAAAACGTTAGAACTATATTATATTAAATATAAGTTTGTATGCTAACATATGCTTTGTTACTGACATGTGTTTTATATCATGAGGTCATCTTCCATTGCTATTGCATTGTAACTGATGTCGACATCAAAAAAAATGTACAATAACAAGTTTATTTAATAAAACTACAATATCAATAATAATATGGCGTCGAGTTCTGCCTCTTAACACGCAATGCCTCCAGAATCAGGCGGAAAGTGGGGAACGGAGTGTCTTAACAATATGTTCCCTCTGCCTTACCTCCTTTATGCAGAATACAACGTGAAGCTGATTTTTTTATTTTTTTTTATTTATGTTAACTATATTTGAGTCCGTTGTGGGGTAACGGCACGGCGTTTGACTGTAAACGCGACGGTTTTGGATTTGATTTAAATTCGGAGAAATAAACTATATAACTATTTTCATATACTATATTTTTTTTTCATTTAACTGCTTTGGTAAGTGGCGTTGAGTTCTGCCACTCGACGTAAGACAACGCAATTTTTATAAAACTGGGTAAGGAGTGTCATAGCACTAAGGTTAATTTATAAATCGCTCTCAAATTTGAGATGTCGTTTTATTTATTTTTTTATGGAAAAAGACAAGGCAAACGAGCGTACGGGTCATCTGGTAGTAAGTGATCACCGTCGCCCGCGGCCCCGTGCAACACCAGAGGAGCTACAGGTGTGTTGCCGGCCCTCAAGGTGGAGATAGACGCGCTTTTTGATTGCTTATCGACCTGGAAACACTGCCGCAGGTAGACATATAATTTATAATTAACTAAAGAGTGGCTTATAAATATATCACTAAATTCCGTCTGCTTAACCTTTCATATTTTGTGTGGGATACTGTTTCATGCAAAAAAACCTGGACAGGCGCGAGTCGGGCTCGCCCATTGAGAGATCCGTACAAAAATTGAAGGTGGCGAATCGGAATCGAAGGTCTTTTCTGAAATTCAAGCTTAGCTTAGCTAGAGCCCTTTATCTGATACCTCACTTGAAGTAGCGGTTTTAACACCAAATTTTGCCCCATTTCAATTTTTTTTAAAACTATCACATGCTGCCAAATTTCATAATTCTAGGTCAACAGAAATTACCCTATAAATTTTGATTCATTCTAGATGTGAAAATAAGCGTTTTTTGCAATATAAACATATCGGCCATTTCGTTTTTTATTTTAAGTGAATACAGAAATACGATTTTTTCAGGATATGAAGGGACCGTAGATCTCAGTAAATGGTTTGAATTTTAACTTGATATCTCCAAGAGTTCTTGAGATAAGGTCTATTGGCAGACAGACAGACAGATCTTATAAGGGTTCCTTTTTCTTTTAATGGTACGGAACCCCAAAAACCGCCAAAATTTAAATAAGGAATTTTCGATTTGTTATTTTAATGTAAAGATGATATTTTAATGTAAAGATGTAATAAAACTACTATTTCGAATGTTTTATTATAGGTACTTTTAAACTGTCATCAAGCCCATCACATTAAAAAAAGATATATTTTTTTTATAAAAGTACTATTGATAAGCATAAACAAACTATAAATATCTCTATAATACAATGTGTATGTCAAGTGGAGAACGAAAATGTCTTGATGGAAACGGAGGTTCCTAGCACTAGGTTCCCACTACTTACCGTGTTATGTCAACAAAGCACGGACACCGCTAGTTCTTAAATAAATAATAAATAGAACAAATAAAATAGGTAAATAAATTATAAATAGTATTTGGTGACATTAATTCCTTGCAAACTCCTCAATATTCATATTTAATAATATAAAAAAACTTAAGAATCCTTGATTTGAGACAGCACGAACTGCAGTGTTTTAGTATGCGATAAGATATCGTCGTCACCAGCCACAACGGACGCAGCGGAGTAAGGGAAATATCAACAAATATAATTAAAAAAAATCAAGGTAATAGATATGTTGTTTGTTTTCTAATTATTGTGCAAAAAATGTGAGTTGGATTTGAAAAATATATTATAGTAAAAAAGTGTATATATATGAATATATATTAGTATATATAGGTGTGAAATTTATTAATGTTTTAATAATAATTCAATTTAAAATTCTAGAAATTTCATTATATACAAAACTTTTCTCATAACTGATACATATACATACATTTTTATTGATTAGCAAATCTATATAGTTGTATAGTATGTATAGTTTTTATGGCATAATTTTTTTTTTTATACAAAATTTTCTTTTAAAATACTTTTATAAAACTAAACTAAACTAGCTTCTCGTCAACGGAGCGCCAAACGCTACGGTAGTTTTTATATATATTTCTAAATATTATAGATATAGTATATTCTAATAAATTAATTTTAATTTAAATATTTTTTTATACTAATTTAATTTTGATGCAATTTTTAGTTTCCATCTTGGTATACGAAGCCTAAAGCTCCTTTTGCGTGCCGCCAGCGGTTTCGCCCGCTTGGACTGCGGATCTATGCTCCGCTCATGTGCTCCTGAACTGATACTGGTGCTAACGCGATTGTTTCGGCGCTCTTCTGAGAGTAAGGCTTCCTGAGAATTTATGCAAATGAATCGTCAGCCTTCCCACTGGGCGCAGCATCAAGGTCGCTGTCGATGGTTTTTGCTCGGAATACATGTCCGTGAACGCTGGCGTCCCCCAAGGCTGTGTGCTGTCCCCTACGCTGTTTTTTCTGCATATCAATGACATGTTGGAGGATTCTAGCATTCATTGCTATGCAGATGATAGCACAGTGGACGCTGTTTACTCCGGCCGCGCAAGTCTTTCTTGAGAAAACGTCGACCAGTGCCGAAATATACTTGTGTATTCTTTTGACGCATCCCTCGAGAATGTCTCCTTATGGGATGAAAGGAACTTTCGCGTTAGCCACTCCCTTTATCGTATCGCCATCTTTTAAAACAATCCCCTTATAGCCAGTATTAGTATATTGGTATAATGTTTCGAGTCCTCTCCTCCTGGCATTAATCCCGGCGTATGTTGCCAGGGTCTGCCTTTCTGCTTAATCTACTCCACTTTGCTGGATAAATGTTTCGAGTGACTGCCAGTATCGCGATTATCTGGAAAGCAATACGCGATATTTAGGCAGAATCTATCGGATTTAATATTTTTTTTTGATAATTTTTCAGGCAAAAGCAAATAAAATTCCGAAAGGTTTAAATTCTAATTTATTTCAATGTATATTTAGATAACCATACTAAAATAACGAATGTAAAATGTAGGTTTCTGTGATATCAAAAAAAAAAATAGTTAAAATCGGCCCAATAGTTTGGAGCCTATTCGATACAAACAAACAAACAAAACATTCTTTTTTTAATTTATACGTTTACAAAAAAAAAATTTCCTAAGTCTCTGCTATTATTCATCGACTATTTCAAAATATGTTAAAAATCTCTGAGCAAAGATCTTGTCAAAGGATAAAATTAAATGAAATAACAACAATATGATTAAATAATAAAGAAACAAAAATGACCTTGCAATATAATAACACGGAAAAAGCTTTGACATATCATGGAAATATGTTCTATACTGTAGTATACTAAATTATATGTTTAGATTCTACATATATCGTATATAAATTCTATATATAATATACCTCTTCATCCATTTATAACACACATATATCTATATTTTTTAAGTCTTAAGCCAAATAGTATTTTTCGGCTTCACGCTGTATCCCTCATTTAGCAGTGTTGGTAGAGGGAGCCTATTAAGACACTAAGACACTCCGCTTCCCTCTTTTTGCCGAATTCTGGAGGCAGTGCGTGTTCAATGGCGGAATTCAAAGCCGCTTTGCCACGACACCAGAGCGAATGAAAATATTTAATTTTCTCGAGTGAGAATCGACACCATAACCTGCCGCGTTTACAGTCTTACGCTTGTGCCCCTGTGCCACAACTGTCTTCCATTAAAAATATTTTGTTATATGAAATATTATTTTTTTCAATATTTTTTTATTAATTTAAAGATGCCGCACGATGGTAAACAAGATTTGATTGCTATAAAAGAATGGATGTCAAAGGAACCTCACTTACCTCAAGATTTATGTAAGTTTCAGATGGCTTATTTTCTGTTTAATTACAGGGTGTAAATATACATATATAAAAGTCAATAGTTAACACAAAAAAGACCTTTAGAAATTGGTGAAAAAAGTCGGTAGAGTGGTCGGTCGGTGTCAACGACTTATAAAAGTTGACAAGCTTAAGTTTGCGGGCTTATGCATTCATTTTGTTTGAAATGAACTACAAACATACATTACAAACATAAAGGAGAATGAAACTTTTGGGCCGTCACGCAGTGGCGTAGCGGGCGCAACTCGCGCCCGGTGCAAAATTCCTTCTCAGCCCCCCCCTAGACGAACATCATATAATTGTATATATAAAATATACTCCCAATTTAATATATTTAAATAGTTTTGCAGACCTTTTGGCGCCCCTTTGTGAGTAGCGCCCGGGGCATGATAACCCCCCCTTGCCCCCCTCTCACTACGCCACTGCCGTCACGTAAAGAATTGAGATGTGATCTAAAAAATTACAATTTTTTTTTTAGTTTTAGAATAGCAAATAATAAATTAATTGACAATCTGGAAGTGGAGAAAAATGAAAAAAATAAGATTTAGATCCTTAATCGATTAAAATCAATCATATATTAAGTCAGAGATGTGACAGCTGATTGACAATCACACCTTGTCTAATGATTTTTTGCATTTTTGCATCTGTTTGTCATCGCAAAATCAGGCCATTAAATAAAAAACATTTGCTTCTGTCATTACGTTCGTGTCATAACGCATCGACATTTTGAATGTTTTCCCGTTTGTTTGATATTTTCAACGACTACTGTTTTGTTTTTCTCGGATTTTGACTCTGACTACTTTGTATGACCCTCGCTTCCTCACTGGACTCTGAAATCTTTTGGATCTTACGACCGCTACGCTATGGATATGAATCGCTGTGTGAATTGTGGGATAGCCAATGGACACTGCAATACCCTAGTCCGACTACCTTTAGACGATGAAAACCACCACAAGCTGGTTACTTAGAGGTGTGATATAATCCCGACATATAAGCAGGAAAATATATTTCTGTTACATTTTAGTTGACAGCTTTCGTAGAGAAAGGGAAGCTATTGCTATGAAATACTGCAATTGTATTGTAGGAAGACGAATGGTAGGCTGCTGTGCTCATGTTTTGAGTATTATATATATAAGGTACCATACCTTAGTTGGGCTAGA